>CM042430.1:30671936-30884436 GCA_023631565.1 Gymnocephalus cernua
TATTGTTTACTAGCTCTGGAAGTAAACAGCCAACAATGCTTTCATATTTTCAAGCTTTTCTCATATCCAAATAAACCTGTTGTAAATACTTTGAGGCAGAAGACTGACTCACTGAGGTGTCTGAAGTCAGCTTTGTCCTGACGGAACATGTCTGTTATTCCCAGTGCTGAAAGGGGGGCTTCCAAATCTACCTCCGCATCAGCAGTAAACCTACAGACACACAGTGTTACTGACACATTCAGTCAAAGAAGTTTTGAGAGCAACTGCTGTACGTGTGTGTCTTACTTGGGAATGAGCAGGCGGACTTTTCTCATGTGCATCAGTTTGGACCAACTCTGCACTGTGGCTGTGCTGATGTGTGGGATGACACGGGACAGAGGTGTGTCCTCTTCAGAGGGCACAACTATCACCATGCTGATCGTGTTGCCGTGGTAGGGCAGATCAATTACCTTATATTTCAGTCCCTGAGGTGTGGTGGCCATGCCTGGCAGGAGAAGAAGAGAGGTTAAGGGTTAATTGTTTCAAAGGTCTGGTGATGGCGGTAAGGATGAAACTTAAGTCAAGCCTTGTACAATCAATGCCACATTATTTGTGTGATGCTATCCAACTATCCATTTAACCAGGATTGTCTGTTGAAGAAATTAAGTGTTTATGTAGGTGACACTATTTTCTTTGGCTCTCTCTTTGCAGCTCTGAATCTGTATTTAGTATAAAGAAACTAGAAACGGAAAATTAATAATTTCCTGACAACTCTTCTTCAGAAAATACCTACCAGACAGCAGATGTTTTATCTTAGCAGAAATAACAGGCTCTCTTGAACAGGCTGGGTGGGGCTCTAGGATGTATTTTTAGAGTGCTTTTCTCACCATTCAAATATGTTGTTAATATTGCATGACGCCTGAGATGGTATTCAGTGTACTTGACTGTATGAGTCCTTTGACTTATTAAATAACAACACATTTCCATCTTCTAAGGCACTTAGCTGCAAAATAAGGCAAATGAACAGTTTAACTTAGATGTGAAAGTTGCTTTTGGCCAAAAGAAGCACATAAAGTTACAGCAGTACCTGTCTCATACCACATCTATTGTATTTCTTTCATGCTTCATATGGTCATTAAACTAAACCATGGCACATTATGGTCTGAAGTCATAAAGCCAAGTATGTATAAATCCCATTATATTCATAACTGTATCAAGCCATAGCCAAGTGATGCAGGGCTGTTACAAACTGTTTATGACCTAGGTACGGTACTTTGGGGACAATAATCAACTGGTCACACACAGCAGGACACGGACAAAAGACACAAACGTCTGTGGCTCGCAGCTGAACATGGCCTTAGTTTAACTCTAGCACTGTACGAGAATCTATCCACAGCACTCTAACACAACTCTGACAACACATCTAAATATAGACGACTGACTAGTACATCATTATATTTCACACAGAACTAAATAATATCCTACGGATGGGGCATGTCTTAGCCTGCATTTCCTTACAACTCAACACCAGCTGACCTATGAATCAAAAACTGGCAAAGGGTTGCGAATGCATCATAAAAATAAACAAACAATTGAATTATCAAATCTACAGTAAATCAAGTTGGCAAATCGTACTTTAATAGCAGCTTCTGATAGGCCTATTTGTTGCCATTTGGGCTGGGTGATATGGAGAAAATCCAATATCACAATATTTTAGACCAAATACCTCGATATCGATACCGCAACAATATTGTAGTGTTGACTGTTGGTGCTTTCACAAAATATTTACACAATGAGATTTTTGATAAATAATCATCAGTAATGTGGATATTATGACTAAGTGGGTAAAGGCAAATAATAGAACCTGTCTGATAAGTTCAGAAAATGACATCACTTTACTGTAATGCAGCCTTTAAAAGCAAAAAAAGACAACACTTATGCCATATTACGATATTACGATATTACGATATCAAAATCTAAGATGATATCTAGTCTCATATCACGATATCGATATAATATCGATATATTGTCCAGCTCTAGGTTTAACCATGTCAAGACAGTCCAGACAAGCTAGCAAACATGGATGTAAACAATATAGGTTTAGACATATTTAAGGAATTGGCTTTGCAAATGTTTTATAAGGAAGGACATGCGAATGCAGCCCATTTGTTAGACCTCAAGGATAACCACAGAGCACTTTGGTGGATAACACTGAATGTAAACATCACTATTATTTCTACCAAAGGAAACTCATTGACTGTAAGTTATGGTCTGGCACTAATGCTATACTACTATATGGAAAACCCACTAATCCAGTATCCGACTAAATCTGTATTACTGTATGACTTAACAACATACCTCAACAATCTACCCACAAATACAGCATGCATTAAAAATAAGAATGGCCCCTATTTTAGAATTCCTCTGGATGTATATACATAACAATCCAAAGTTTGTATTTGTCATATTATTGAGTATTAAGTATTATGTAATTTTATTTGTCTCATCGCCTATACAATTGATGACCTTCTCAACAGGCCAATTACTTTCAACTAGTTGGAATCCAATAGTACAACTATCTACAGCCGAACCCTACCTTCTAATTGTGGCCCTACATATAGTATCTTTAAATGTCCTTTAGTGGTGAAATGTAATAAAGAACATCTGTTATTCAGCATCATGATGGATTTAGACCTTTGCCTGTATGTAAGCAAGTCAATTATATAAAAGCAAAATCATTAATAATGAATTATTTCTCGATTAAAAATATTCAAATGGTTAGTCTCACACAGAAGGCCATCAGTGGAAACCTCTCACACATCACCGCTCACCCATGCTGAAGACAGATAGTTGGGACATCATTGGAACTTTATATACATTTCCATTTCCCCCGTTGAAGGGCCTCATCTTGGTGTTCTCGGGTTGGAAGCGAGATTTCCATAAGCCTTTGAAGTAGATTGCGTTGACAGCAACCAGACGGGTCAGAGCCGAGTCCAGCATGTCTGCTTTGATCAAGCTGGGGATGTGACCTGGATAAATATGCAGCATGGGAACATTAGTCAGTCAGAAATATTTGATAAATCTCTTTCATATTCATTTCAGCACAGATGAGAAAGAAATAATGCAGCATCATATCAGAACCCACCAATCAACGCAGAAGAAAATGTATCACATTAAAAAGTGTGCCTTTGCCTTTGATGTATGAACACAATATGAATAGAGTTGCAGGTAAGGATACAGGGGCCCAAACACCCCAAACAACTCCCCCCCCCCCCCCCCCCCCCCCCCCAGGGTGATCGGAAATACATTTTGCGCCTAATTCACAGGTGAATAAGTGTCTCTTAGTCTCAATCTTATGTTCTCTTAAAACTTTACATAATTCAATACATATCTGTCTACAACTATGGAAATCATAACTGGGTCAAAAACATTTTTACAGCTGTTGCTTACATCTGCCTTTACGAGGGCTGTTTGAGAATATTTTATATTGTGTGTATACTGCTGCTGCATTCATCCATGACTCCTACCTTTGGTCTTATTGTTGACCCATTCATTGATTTCTTCTGCTGCCACATTGGGGTTGCTGAAGTCCAGGTCCCTGCTCTCACATTGGAAGTTGGCTTTGTTGGTGGATACAAAAGCCTCCTCCATGGGAAAGCCCTCCTGGCTGAACATGGCGTTGGCAATCAGCACAACGTCCTGGTTGGACTTAGCTGTCAAGGTCTTGTGTAGCTTCTTCAACATCCTGTAAGGGCCTGCGCAGACCAAGTAAACTGAAGTGAATTAGTTTTCTTTCTTTTTTTTAATATAAGTGAATTAGTTTTCAATTATTTCTTAGGATTTAACTGTTAATATATATATATATTTGAAGGCTCATCTGACTGCAGTGACTTCAGTTCATGTTAAGAACTAATCGACAAAATTCTAATACTGAGACAACTGGCATATAATGTTCACCAGCACAACTCCAGTTAGCGCTTGAACTTCTACTGCCAGGAAGAGTCCTTACCGTTTTTCTTGTAACGTAGAGCATTGAGGACCTGTTTCCGAGTCTCTCCATGGGCTCCTGGTAGCAACATCCCAAGGATGGAAGCTACACCATGGGGTGAAAGAACCACATTTTCCAGGGGCTTGGAGCGGACTACCTGCTGAAATACCTGTATGCCCAGATCAGAGCCCCGTTCACCGTAGGAGGGAGCCTGGGAAAGCACACCCTTATGGCCATACAAGGTCACCAGTGCATACAGGCAGAATAATGAGAGATGCTTCATCGTCAACTCCACAGCACCTAGTACGAAACAAAACAAAGAACAGAATGTTAGATACATTTTCTTGTGAGAACCACAGCAGTTTCATCTGTTGATTTTTTCCGCCAGGAACACAAATTACAGGTAGCATGTATTGTTTACCTATGAGCATCATTATTATGATGATAAGTACCATCTGAACAACAGATTTATCAAAACGTCAATTTACAACAATAGGCATTCCTTTGAATACTAATTCCCAAGAGAGTCAGATATCACTTCCATATGACTCATCATGGGTAACTGCAATTTCCACATGCCCCTTTGCTTGTCCTTGGCAACATCACAGTTTATTCAGTGCTGCAGGATCTGACTAACTCTTACTCACACTGTCTAACATTTCTTTGTTTACCATTTTTAGTTCTTTCATTTTAATTTGAGACTAAATTAAATATTTCAGACCATTTTAGGAAAATTATTCAACCTGCACCCCACTCACTAAAGCAGAATGAATGTAGCCACAAGAGGCAGCCAGAATGTCTGCTGGCTTGCTTGCATAGAGGGACATATTACATCTGTGATGTATTGTACATGTACCTACTGGTGGTAGTCATGTTTTTCAACAGTTTCAGTGTGAGCTGTGGAAAGGTTTTGGTTATACGTTATAGTCCTCATGGTTTAATCACCCATTAGATTTGCAGTTAAATCTCTGAGATTGTTCTCAGAAGTTTTGGAAAAGGCAGGGCAATAGCCTTGACACGCAGTTTGTTTTATGGAAAACCAAACTCCATTTACAAAAATGTGGCAATTTGATGGCATCTTGATATAGTGACTTGGAATCCCTGTATGAATAAAGGTAGTGTGACAATGTGATAATATGACCGACCAATCAGCATTAGTTTAAATAAAACTGCTATTTTAAGCCACAGTAATGTAGCTTTCCTTTGGTGGCAAAATTAGAGGAAATCCGACCAAATTCTAAAAATGTATATATTGTGTTTATATATATATATATATATATTGTGTTTATATATATATATATATATATATATATATATATATATATATATATATATATATATATATATATATATATGACAAAAAGGCATCCTTGGCGACCATGCATATCATACATTAAGCATGCACCTAGACCTGCAGGGAGTCCAAGAAAGCAGCTCCACACTGGATGTGAGACGCACTTTTTCCTAGAACTATTGTAATGTAAGTCACGTTAATATAACTTAACTAGCTAGCTACTACTTAACGTTACACAAATAACGTTTAACGTTTGCGTTAGGTGGTGTCAAACAAAAGCCATATGATTTATTTTAAAGTTAGCTAACTGAAACAATTTTATTTAAACTGGTAGGAGCAACTTCTTGCGTTGGGTTAGAATTCGGACAAGGTGGTGCTCAACCTAGGTACGTTAACGTTAACGTGTGGAACAGTTTAGAATAACGTTAGCTGCATTAGTTTAGTCTACTGTAAAAGTAGCGTTTAAGGCTTTAATGTTAAAAAACCACAGTCCTTAACTTACCTATCACGAGGTGACGTTAACGTTACTTCGTATTATGCCGCAGGTGAAACTGTAACCTTATTAGTCTGCTTTTCACTACCGTCAAAACGAGAAACGAAGGATCGTCCGCAATGTAAATGAAAAACACTCTTTATTCCAGTGAAAGTAAAAACTACTACTGACCTCCCCGTTGACTCAGAGAGGATTTTATTGGACTGAACTCCGCCTTCAAACTGAGCATGAAGCGAATGTGTCTTCGCAATTCGGTCGCTGGTCTCCGTAGAGTCAATCTCAAAATAACAGAATGTGCGCTTCCGGTACACTTTCAAAATAAACCCCAATTAATCAACCATATTATTGTCCATTCATTGACACAAACGTTTCACATCCTTTATAATATACCGCCCATAATTTTACATTCTGATACAATTGTATTGTTGTACTTTGCCGAGTTTTCGCTCCTATTTAGCTGAAGAAGGTCCATGTATTTACTTCCTGTAGGCCTACCTTTTGGCCAACTCTAGCTAACTTGACGCAGATAAAGAACTTGTAAATTGTTTACAACAGGAAGTGACAATGATGGGGAATGTTTAGAAACAACATGTAAGAGCAGTCATCTTAGTTTTGTTTAGTTAACGTTATATTCAATGGAAAATCGCTGCAGGCCTCCAATTAACCTTGATGCATTAGTAACAACACAAATACAGAGCATTACCACCAACAACATCCTCAGATTTTAAAGTAGTGCCTTAATATCACATATTTGCTGAACAGAACATTGATTAACAAACTATTAACTGGTCAGTTAGCAAAATTAACAGGTCTCATATGCCATATTAGGGGGGATTTTGGTTTTATCCTATTTTTATGTGATTTTGTACATAACCCCTAAGTGAACAGTACACAGGTACAGTTTGGCATTACTTGCCCACCACAACTGACGTCCATTCACAAAAAAAAACACCTGATGCTTTTCTGTCTGGTGAGGTGATACAGTTGGATGGTGACACAAACATGCACACACCTGAAAAGAGGCTGAGGCTCAATTGCATCCCTGCTGCAGCCAAAGAGGATTATGAGTAGGTGCATGGGGATTTGAATTGCAGTGGATTAAATGGGAGTGTACGGGCAATTATGACTAAATCCATCCTTTTATGATTGTGGGCTATGATAATACTATATAATTTACATGTATCTTTTGTGGGCTGAACCTCCGCTTTAACAGATTAGTTTCACACAGCCTCTAACTGAATAACCAGGTGGAGGCTTTAAGAATCCACTGCCACAGCATGGGACACCCTTAGTGGGGCTGGATTCAGAGTAGGATTTTGGTCAACAGTCTTTGTGGGTATGTGGTTTGTGCTTGGAGTGGGGGTCTTGCATGTCCAGCTGAGATACAGAGATGGGACTGTTGTGTAAATAAACACTGCTTGTGTAGGGTCATTGTGTCTGTGTTTTGGAGGTAGTAAATGAACACACAGCTGTCTAATTTAATCATGTCATGCAAGGCCACTTCTTTTTTTCTATTTCAGATCCTGCTTTAAACCAAATCCATCTACTTTAAGACGAAAAATGAGAACATTGCAATATGTCGTCCGAATTACACGATTTCCAGAAGTTGTTGGGTGTACCCAAAACGCCATCTCTGGGTCCCACTGGAGATATCATCATGTTCCTGCCAACACAACATAACACTCTTATCATCAAACAAGACTAAACTTGTGCTGAACAAGACCAGATGTGTGCATGTTTGTGCAACACGTATCCCATGCAAACCCATGAACCGGAGCCATTTCTGGACAAATTATCTGTTGAAAAGTTTTTTTTTTCCCCGTTTCACTGCTACCTGTTTAAACATAATTTGTTAGTGTGTTATGGAACCATCAAATGCTACAGTGAAAGATTTACGTGTGCCGTTTAAGTTCCTGAAACTTAGAAAAAGTTGCAATGAAATAGAGTTTCTCAATAAGAACTGTATTGGTCAAGAGTTAGCCACACAGAGTGGCCCGTTGGTCTTCAGCTGAATAGTTCAAATAATCAATGTGGGTCCACTGACAGACATCATTCATTTAAAGTTTAATTTAATGAAGCTTTCTAGGACTATTCTAAACTATGTCTGAGAAAGAAAACTCCACTACTGCTCCTAGTTTAATGTATATTCTGCCCAGAAATACATTATATCAACCTTTGCAATGTTAACACAGAATAAAACTGAAAATGCAGAAAGAAAATAGCTTCTACAGTCTTAAAAAAATAGTATTATTTATTCATCAGCTTAAACTTGTCTCACTCATTCAAAATACCTACTGGTGCTTTAGTAAAAGTACCTTTTCAAGCAGTCATAAACGTGGCAGTAAATAACCAATCTCACTCCAATGTCAGTGAAATCATTTCACAGGAATTGTACCTCGTACGATTTTCATGTGACAAATAAAATTGATTGATTTATTGATGATCTGGACAAAGGAGTACTTAATTTGCGTTGCAAAGCTATTGAATGGCCTGTTTGGCTGTCCATCATTGCTTCAACCACTTCTGGAGAAGTAAGAAGATGTGGTCACGAGCCAGAGCCAGCTTGGGGAGATCCTCGCTCCTGGCAGGGTACATGTTGGCACAGTGGGCTGTTCCTGAATCGGAGAAAACATAAAAATATGAAGGATATGGCAGTGAAAAACAGTAAAACAGAGATTTTCTCAGTTACAAGTACAATTATCCACCTAATAATATCAGTTGAACAAATGAGCCATTGTTCTACTCTGTAACTGTTGCCTGTCTTATGCAATCACAAACAAAAGTCATTCTTCAGCTAAGTTGTATGACTCAACAGATTGATAGACACTGAGATACACTCTAAAAAAGTTAATTCAAAAAATAGTTCCTCAAAGGCTTAATGATGCGCTATGGTCAAAGGAGAGGTCTACCTACAAGGCACCAGCTGGACTTGTAATTGGATGTATTCTATGTATGATCTATGGCTGGAGTTAGTGGGGTTTGATATCCTTTAAAATCACTTACTAAAGTACTAGTTACTGTTACCAACTTTATAAAGATTATAAACGAACCAATTGGGAATTCCATCTTTATCAAAACATTAAAAAGGGAACACCAAATTAAGAATTCCATATGTTATTGTCATGAATGATCAATCGATATTTGTGAACATGAGCTACTCTCAAAAGGCAGCGACCAGATAAATAAGTCTCAAACTTGTGATGTCACCAAAATATCATAGTCTTTAGTCATAGTCAAGTCTGGAGCTGCTACAAAGACAATGAATGGGAGACTGATTGTTTTCTATTTTATACACAAATGAGCTTCATTCTTCCGTTTACATACAGAACATTTACCCATATACTCAGAATATTTCCCTGGGTGCTTTCCCAAATTATTGTCTATGGAGCAGTTAATGTGGAGTTGTTCATATTTACTTGTATTTTTGGACTGTCTTAACCGTTCCAAGGTCGAGGCTCAAAACCAGAGGTGAACGTGCCTTCTTGATCAAGGTGCCTGGGCTTTAGAACGACCTGCCCGAGGAGATACGCTTCTGATTTTACACAAGCGAACTGGTTGTTGCTGGCGAGTTTGATATCTAATCTAGCAAGCTGGATAGCATAGATGTGTGATGAAGTTACTTTATAATGGAGTGAGCATTGTTGTTGTTGTTTCCTTTGTTTCTTTTAAAATCAGACTGAATCATAATAATCATTTTAAAATTGTATTTATAGAAGACAGTATAACTTTCTATTGAGCTGTAAACACAATGTCACAGTGCTTCTACTTCATTTGGATTTGCCATTACGCATATTCTTTCTCACCTTTGATGAAAACCGCAGGGAGGTCAGGTGTGATGTCCTGGGTGATTCCCAAGGCGTGCCAGGGGTCAATGGACCCGTTAGGAAGAACTATTCTGGTGGAGCGGATGTCATAGCCGCCGTAATACTCGTTGGTCTGGGCCACGGCCTCCGCCAGCTGGTCAGCACTGACATTGTAGAAGTCTGCACACTGTTTCACCTGATACCTAGATGAGAAAACACAGGTTAACAATGCAACATCTAATGAAACTGGAAAGAAAATGGTTAGTGTATGATGTGGAAATAATAGATGCAGGAGTGAAAACAAACAATTATGAGTTCATTAGGCAGAGGCAATATTTGGTGTACTCACACAAGAGGGAAGCCAGTGAATGGCTGGTTGGGTGAATCGGTGCTCTGGTAGAATCCAAATTCAGTGCAGGTCTGGTAGACCCACTGTCTCCCTGGTAACACACACAAACACAAAATGTACCCATGGCCAGCATATTTTGTTGCTTCATATAAACCAAGGCACTAACAACACATAGCAGGTAGAGCTAACAATACGTTTAAATGCCTTTACACCCAAAAAGTATTAACTTTCCGTTATTCAGCCCCAATTAAGAGAGGAAGGAGTGCAACTAAAACCTACAAGACAAGGAGGGGTGGGTTATGCTGACACATCCCAGTGGCTTTTTAAGATACCACTTCCTGTTCCAGTCATCCCACGCCAGTCCTCCCACTTATGGGAACTGGAACCACAGCCCAGGTCAAGGGTACAACATGGAATATAGAGAACCCATTTTTGCTTAAATATACAACATTACGCAATACTGAGCGCCCCAACAAGAGAGAACATCATTTAAAAAAGTAGCATACCTAGTCTTTCCTCAGAAGTTTCAAAATAAACACAGCTTAGTTGTTTTGAAGCCCATTATGAACTTTGGTGTAATGCTCTGAATAGATATATACCGGACCTTTCCCCAAGACGAAGTAAACACTTGTTTTGATACTTATTTAGTAATGATGTAATTATATTTTTTGATGTACCGACTTTGCCAGAACCTGCCTAGTTTATTTTATTCAACATTTCCTAAAAATGCCTTTCAACAACACCCAGAAATGGGTTTGCTGTAACCACACGCAACCACACCTCAACACATAACCTGACTTGTGGCTGGGTTTTATTCTGCGCTCTTGACGCTACTGATGATGAATAAATTGGTGTTTCTGCTTCTACTGCAGTTGATTGCTCATGTATTATTGTTGGACATTGGAACATTTCATTGTGACATCACATTGTCCATGTTATCCTGTCATAAGAAAAAAAACACATACACAGACAGACAGAGGCACACACACACACAGACACACACACACACACAACCTGACAACAAAATGGACCCAAAACATAGAAGGTACGTAAAAATAGGTTAGTTATTAAGGTGACATTTTAAGGTAGAACACACTAAAATAACTATGTTTACACAAACAAACAAAAAACACTTCCCAGTCCATACCCACCTCCCCCTGCAGCCGGCCCATCCCAAGATGTATTAGTCATGTCTCTGATGTAGTTATTAAAGCTGGCATCCAGGCATTTAGTGGAGAAGGTGTCCATCATGAGACGGGCCACAGCAACATAGCGTGCATAAGGCTCCCCCAGTGAGGTGTCACCCATCACGCCACATAGCACCTTGATGGTGATGTTGGTGCCTGGCACGCCCTGAATTGACAGAACACCACCAGGCCAAAAAGAAGAAGAAAAAAGCTAATTAATTAAGACAATTTCTCATTACCTTTTCAATATATCAGCGTGAAGCAAATGTATCAACATTTTTATTATTATCTCCCAGTTAGCTCAAGGTCTGCTCTATATAGGTAAAGAAAAACATGAATCAAAAGGCCCAATAACTGAAGGAGAGATCATGGCAACTTTTGGATAATTGTGGCGATCCCTTGCCTGTATACCAACCCACAATGCTCCTCAGAAATGCACTATGGCTACTCAGTGGCATCAGTCCAACACTGTGGTTGTACCACTCCAGGTATAAACTTGCCTAAAATAAATGCGGGTTGGAGGAGTAAACACTTGTCAGTGGTTAGTTGCTCTCACGAAATGACCCATGACAACTATCCCTGCATCTCTCTGCATCTTCTGAGTAAAAGAGGAACTGTTAGTACTTGTTCTACAAGCTGTAGTGTTACATAAGTCCCCACCCTATTTTATAAAGCACCCCATTGATAACCCCTCAACTGCTCTGCCCCTTCTGATTGAGTTACACCTCGGTCCTAGTTCTTACCCAAATTCCTCAGTGGTACCTAAAACCTGGTAGTTTGCTCTATACCCAGCCCTTTGTGTCAGAGAGGCAGCTGTTGGCTGTGTTTGTCAGCTAGTGCTGTGGACTCCGTGGCCCACCGCTCCTCTCGGTTCTTTTATAAGCGTCTCTTTAGCTTGGGGCGACAGGAAACCAGAGAGACCACAGAGTCTTTTGTTACTTTTTCACATCAGCTTATTGGTAACCGGACTCACGTCTCCTCAAGGCACCAGGGGAACAGAGAGGGGATGGGATGTAAAAAGGGGATGGGAAAAAAGGGGTGATTGGTAAAACAAAAAAGGCACCAACAGGGAAAAAGAAATGGGACAGATGTACAGTAACAGATACTAAGAAATATCACATGTTGTGAGACGTGTTGTGTGTACTAAACCAAAATGAAAGGGCTGTAAGAATTACCAAAAGATCTGTATGTGGGCTGGGCAATATAATTCAATATAATTCTAGGAATTTCTTTACAATGTGAATTGTAATACACAGTTTGCAAGATTCAATGTGTTGTACAAAACATGGGGAGTGTAAAACAAACGTCAAAAAGTCAAATCCTATTTCCCTCCTTCCAATGTGGAATCACAAGCCACCTATAATGTGTATGGTTACAAAAATGGGGCTCCACTCCTCATACAGAGATACAGACAAAGTAAGCAAGTAAGCAACCCTGGAGACCCTCTTGCAGGGCAGTATCTCTGGGCCCCTCGCTGCTAAACAATGCAAGGTTTATTATGTTTCAGTATACTGCTTGGGCTGTCTGTGACCCTCCTACACCTCATAGCTGCCTTCCAATCAACCAAGACTGAATACTACGTTAACCCCTGACCCACAAAAGCCTCTGCGCCACCTCTGCTGTCTCAGTTCAACATACAACAAAAACATGTCACATCTGATATATTATTTCTACAAGAGATGTATGTCATCCTTAAGGGGATTTAATAAACCATACTGGTCTCCGGTCAGTCTATAAAAATTACAACATTTCTTACTGCAAACCTGGAATTTTTTCCCAATCATATTATTCTTTTCAAGTCATTATATGAATACTAAATAGTGAAGGCATGCTTGGGGGATCTTAAAGATAGTTTTGTCAGTGCTCTTTGAAACATTAGGACTGAACAGTACTGCTGTGCCAGCCTACATGGACCTTAAAAATGGGTCTACATTGAAAATAGCTAAAATGACCATTTAAAAGAACAACAGGAGGACTGGAAGCAGGTGGAAACAGCTAGCTTGTCTTTAGAGCTTTAGGTGCTGGCAGGCGGCTTTTGTTAAGTTTGGACAGCTATTTTCCTCCAGTCTTTATGCTAAACTAGGCTAGCCCCCTACTGGCTCTAGTGTCATATTTGATTTATGAACTATTCCTCTGAGCTGCTAATAACATATGTAAAGAATAATTATGATATGTAATAAGGAGTTGTAATGTCTCAATATGGTGTATATACTGTTTGTGAGCAATGAATACTTATTTTGACATGAAAACAAGCAAATTTAAAGACAGCAACTGTTGGCACACAATGTCAGTTATTGGTCGATTCAATCCAAAAGTATGTGCATCTTTAATCCATGTTTTACTGATGTTTGGCATGCGTCTACTCTCCCTCACCTCAAACCCCCTGTTGTCTTCATTGTATTGGACCACATCCATGAAGTTGCCAGCCAGCATTTCCAGGAAGTAGGCAGAGTCCATCCCTGTCTGGATCTGCAGTTTGGAACACAAGCTGGAGGGGAAGAGGAGGATGACAGAAGAGAGGAAGCAGAGGAATAGGGAGGGAGATGAAGAAGAGAAGTGAAGTAGGAGGGGGAATTGGGGGACAGTGGGGGAGGGAAGGTGGGGAAGACAGATAGGAAAATGGGTGCAAAGTTAGACCAAAGCTTGTTTTGGCAGTGGTACAGCAAATCTAGTAATTTTTTCTCTTTTCCTGTGTTCTCAGGAAATACAATCTGGCCATTTTAAGAAAATTAGAAAACTAGCCACCAGCAAGTGTTTAGAGCTTCTTATGTGGCTGTTTTTGTCTGAAAATGTCTTATTGTCTGTTGTAATGTTGTTGTTTTTTGTGGACCCCAGGAAAAGTAGCTGATGTTCTGCATCAGCTAATGGTGATCCTAATAAAATCAAATAAAATGTATGATAACCAGCTACACAAAGCAGTAGCACTTTTTTTTAGAGGATGTGTTGAACATTGCATGTGGGTAGATTGTGTTGACCTCTATTCAAAAAGTTACAACTTATCCCTCAGAATTCAGAATAACAAACTTTATTAGCCATGCTAGTGGCGTGGCTCTAGGGACAGCAATGTCTGTCAGTCAGTCCACCACTTTGGTCTAGACTAAAATATCTCAACAAATATTGGATGGATTGCCATACACATTTGTACAGACATTCATGGCCCCCTAAGGATTAATCCTACAGACTTTGATGATCCCCTGACGTTTCCAGTAGCACCGCAATGAGGTTAACATTTTAGTATTTTAGTGAAATGTCTTGACAACTATTGGATGGATTTAATTGGACTTTGGTACAGACATACATGATTTCCAGACAACAGGAGGCCAAATGAATAACTTAGTAGCATGACTTGATTTTACTTCTCAAAGGAACATTGATAATGTTAATACACATATGCCGATGAGGGTCATCTGTCATATTTACAGTAATGAGGTGCAGTGTCCTGAAAGGACAGTGTTTGTTATACTTTCCTGAAGTGTGGGTGTGTAGATATACGTACACATGTGTCTGTGGAAAAAGACTGAGGTAGTAAAATTACAGCTTCCTTGACTGTCTGTCAGACCTTTACTCTGGTGAATTTAGGTAACATGCTGATGTTGTGACATGCTGATTTTAGAAACAGTGTGTGTGTGTGTGTGTGTGTGTGTGTGTGTGTGTGTGTGTGTGTGTGTGTGTGTGTGTGTGTGTGTGTGTGTGTGTGTGTGTGTAGATACTCCCGTTATGATGAAATTGTGACGCAAGCATTGTATCCCTGAGGCATTGTGGTTTGGAAGCTGGACAAGCCTCCCAACCATCTTTGTGACCTTTTTGTCTGCATGAGATGAGGACATGTCTGCATGATCTGCAAGAAGCTAAAATATAAAGGATGTCCAATGTGGTTAGGGCATTGCAATCAAGTAAAGGCTTTAGTGTGTCTCCATGACAGTATTATTTCAGGGAGACTAACTATAATAGCCATTTAAGCCTGTTTATTCATCATGTTGACTGACTATACAGTCACTATAACAATGTAAAATAAGCAAATATAAAACACCAGAGACAGCCATAATGACTGCAGATGTAGAACAAGCATGCTAAGAATTATGTCATTCTTAAAAGAGAAAAGAGAAAATGAAGAAGAAAATAATGTAAAAAAGGGGCTGAGAAATAATGTGCGAAATACATAAATGCTGAAGGGAGACACTTTTTTCTAAGCTGAGGCCCTCCGCCTTTTTAAAAGGACCCATATTGTAAAAGTGAGATATCCATTTTTTTTTATTATTATTATAAAGCAGGTCGAGGTGCTATAAAAAAGTATCAAAATGCTCAATCCACAGAGAAATACACAGAGCACGTATTCAGAAACTGTGCCTTTAAACGAG
Source organism: Gymnocephalus cernua (assembly GCA_023631565.1). Classification (NCBI taxonomy): domain Eukaryota; kingdom Metazoa; phylum Chordata; class Actinopteri; order Perciformes; family Percidae; genus Gymnocephalus; species Gymnocephalus cernua. The sequence continues at coordinate 30,687,388 of CM042430.1, forward strand.
CCGCCAGGTTTTGATGTCACAGGTAGAAAGTGCCGCTACAGTGCCGTTAAAGTCATTCCCTGGATGCAATGACGGTGCAGAGATGCCAAGAGCGCAGATGCAGAAGACCCAGAGAAACACTAAAACGGAGCACTTCAGACAGAGGCTGAGAAAATGAATGTGTTTTTTGAACAGTAAAGCATGTAAACATGTTCTAGTAGAACCCCCCCAAAAAAGCATGAACCTCAAAATGAACATAATATGGGAACTCTTAGTAACGTTCACTATTTCCATTTGAATTGTGTCCTTGTCAGGGTGTAAAAGCCTGTGAAACGAAAATTAAAACATGTGACACTAAAGCTATCAATTGAAATCTTTGACCACAGTTATAATAATAATATGAATAATAAACACAATTAATTAATAACAGTGTGTATGATTCAAATATGTAGTTTGGTTTACAGGCTTGCCATAGACAACCAGTGCAGTGACCAATTCTAAAATAAACAGATATAAATCAAGTGGATCACACCCTTGTCTTCCTCTCTGGAGCAGGTCCGACATTCCAGAGTCCCTGGCTCAGTCCAAAAAGGCTTGAGGAACACTCAGGAAGCTGTAACAGGACCTGACTTAAACCAGGAACCAAGACAACCCTCGCTGCTCTTTGAACCTCTCACATAGCTCCCGGTATCACTATAGTTCTTCAACTGACGCTATAACTGCTCACATCTAATTGTGCTGTGTCACACACAGCACTGTTCACTTGTCCGAACATTAGCATATTTAAATGAATAATTAAAGATTTTGGGAAATTATTTCTTGCCGAAAGTGAGATAAGACTATTGATACTACTTTCAAGTCTGTACGGTGAATATGAAGCCACAGCCAGTTAACTTAGTTTAGCATAAAGAATGCAATCAGGGGGAAACAACTAGCCTGGCTCTTGGCTAAAATATGCATAACACACTGAAGGTTTATCAAAATGCAATGAGTTTTGCCAATCTAAGATGTTTTGTTCCTCAGTTACACAGATATCATGATGACTGTCTTAGCATATATCATATACTGTATTATATAATAATTTTGTTATTTTGGAATTCCCACCTTCATCCTTTACCAGATAATCAAAGAGAAATGATTGTACATGGTTGGCTGGTTAGCTGATGGAGGGTACATTTATGCAGTTCATTATTAGATATTTGATCTTTTAGGATGACGTACATCATCCAAGGCCTTGGTCTGCTCAAACTTTGCAATTCTTTGTAAATGGCAGGATAGAGAAGGTGTGGGTTACAGAAAGTTAGATACTGTACTTGAAGTCTTTGGTGATGTTGTCATAGGTCTTGGGGTCCTTCAGGCGCTCTACAAGGGTACTTGAAGCCTTTTTTACCAACAGGGGGCACTCTGCGTTCTCTGAGGCCAGCGAACGCCACACAACCTCCAAGTACTCTGGCAAAACATAAAGACAGAGGGAGGGGTGGACACTTAACCTAGGCTGCTATAAAAAAAAAAGAAAAAGACCACAATAATACACAATAACCCTGGTTAAACATACAGGACTATTTTGAGGCACTGCAAAAGCACCAATTCATCTTCAAAAGAATGTGTGATCCCAGTTCTAGTCAAGTGCTCGCAAAAGTATTTATTTAAAAGGTTTCGGTAAGGTTTAAAGTGAAAAGTCTCAACCAAAGTGAATTTTACAGTTGATGAAACTCTAAAAGCAGGCTCTCAAAAGAGAAACTCCACATTATAAAATCTTGGAATAACTCCACCTGGAGTGAAAGCCAACCTCTTACCGGTAATAACGCTGACTAACTGCAGTGCTGTTTTGGGAAATAATAACTTTGGGTGGGGAAAAGATACCTGACGTCATTCACTATTCTCTGTGTTTTGTCTTGGATATTGTTCATAGTCAAAGAGAATGTGGCCTGAATGTATGTGATAATGTCTTCAAGATAGCAGTGGTGTGTGGGTGGGACGGTACAGGTCCATGTTCAAAGCTACTCTGGCCTGGATTCCCGCCTGCAGCCTTCCGGAGGAAAACAACGGGCTCAGCCAAACACAACACAACCACAGACAGCATATGAAACCCTTCTCTTCTTTGATCTGTCTGGGACTCTTACTTCAAGACAATGACAAAAACTGGAAAATTGTAGTACATTTCAAATGAACGCTTGAGCTTTAACTCATCTCTACAGAGATGGACAGGAGCACATTGTAGGGATTACAGGCAAAAGCTATTTAAAAGAGGATGTTTTCTTTAAATAATGGTTGTTTAGTGCATTATGTAAAGTTGAATGAAATAGTGAAGCATATGAATAAACAATCTCAAGTCCCCCTTTATGTGTATAGTTTATTTCCTGACAGCAAGTCTAACTTAAATTCCCTGTTTGTTCAGATAGTTTAGCATAAAACTGTGATTATCCAAAAAGGAATGGTATCTTTATGAGATAAGAAAGATAATGAACAAATATGTTGTGTGTGTGTGTGTGTGTGTGTGTGTGTGTGTGTGTGTGTGTGTGTGTGTGTGTGTGTGTGTGTGTGTGTGTGTGTGTGTGTGTGTGTGTGTGTGTGTGTGTGTGTGTGTGTGTGTTGTCATATCATGCAATGTCTATACCTGGGAAGTTAACAGTAGCATAAACAGGTGCACTTGTGGCCACAGAGGCATGGACCAGGTGAGGATACTTCAGCCTAAACCAAGCAGCGAGAGAACCTGGGTATGACCCACCAAATGCCACCCACTTGCTGTTGGTCAGCCCTCGGGTCTCTGCCATCACAGTACGGAAGTGTGCCAGGTCAGCCAATGCCTGACGACTACTGAGGAAACGCAGGCTGTCTGTGCTGAGGTCACTAAATGAAGAAAAAAGAAAAAGAGGAGAGCTTAAATAAAACTGTAATTTGAGTACATCCATTATTCAGCCTATACAATACTGCCCATAGGCAGGACTGACTTTTGAATGCAGGTCTGCCATCTGGTGGTATAACAGCTACACCAGCATCAGCTGAAGCTGATGCTGGTGAAGCCACATGAAGCTGGTTGCACAATGGATTTTTGTCCTTTTATTGATCCCACTGTATTGTTGGACCAGAGTTGCTGAAAGCTCTAAAACTGCTGTGAACACATGTTGAGGGTGATGGTAAAAGCCTTTGGTAGGGTCATACTGTAAAGTGATACTTCCCCAATCCCTACTGGGAAAGAATTTGTTCATTGCACAGTAGGTGACAACACTACAGTAGGTGACAACACTACAGCGTGACGAATCAAACTGCCAGGGTGAGGAAGCCGACACCAATCTGTTATCTTAAAAGCAACCTCTCTGAAAGTATTGGATGAGCACAATTCATAACCACATTTATTAATAACACTTTTACTGTACTTTCTTTCATTGTACCAGATTGAAATGATCTGCTTTTTGCAAAGGGTTCTTCAAAGATTGTACTTTTATAAATAATAAACAGCACCAGCATAATTGGTTCAATGTCTCAAATGTCTTACATCATAGTAACTTCTTGTGGTTTGAGACCAGGCCATCTGGTTGAACGGCGGCAACAGTTTCTGTTGACTAAATATATGATACCAAACCAGTAAACCTGCTATTATATTTTATATATTATATAGGAAGTTCAAACCTATAGCTTTTTTTTCTTTGAAGCAGACCAAAAAAAGTTAATTTTGTTGCAATTTTTTGTATTTGGCTTATTTTAGCTCACATTGCCATTACTTGACCGAAAATTGATTATAAATCAGTGATGCTAAACAACTGCCCTATAGAATGAATGGTTTTGTGTTTATTGGACAATTTCAGCAGAAAGGTTAAAGAGGAGGAGTCAAACTAAATTGTTTCCTGTCTTTAAAACAATAAATTATGAATTTGGTTGTACTGCCACAAAGACTTTTTCATTATTATTTTCGTTTTTAAAGTATGGCAATTCAATGCAAATGTATGTCTCCTTCTACCCATACACCTTGGCTATGTTACTGGTGTAGGGTATAAATACATTTACAACAATTGAGATGCAGTTTTCTTGGAAGGACAGAAAGACTAGCATTTCTTGGCATTTTGATGCTGTATTTAGTGCCGTCTGGCATTGTTGTCATCTGGAACCCCCCATACAAAGTCAAGAATTTAATCAGCAAGGTCAAACATACATGGTCGGGTGACTCTTGCCATAGAAGCGATGTTCCAGCATGAAGCAAAGAGCTCCTACTTTCTTGGCATAGGTGAGCCAGGTGCCGTACTGCATCCAGGCTGGACTGGCCGGGCCCTCTCCACCTATCATCAGAAACACCGGACCACCCGGCTTGTAGTAGGTTTCATTTACAAAGTACCTCTGAGGGAAAGAAAAATAAAGTTTTTTAGAGTGGAAAAGGGTATTCATCAGTTTGTCTGAAATCTTCAATTAGAATTTTGACAGATGGACAGGTGCACATTGATACACTTGTCTAACTATTGGAAGGGATCATACACTGACTACATTTACAATGCTTTATTCTAAACTAAGCCCATGGGAAAGCAATGACTAGCTTGATCTGATCACCTAGGGTTTTTTTTTCCAAAATATATTCCAACCCTTGTAAGGATACACATATACAACGTATAAACAGACTTACTTGCTTCCACTCTCTGCTGTCTGCCCCATTGAAGTGATCCAGTTTCTGAGTGAACCACTGCTCCTCAGACACAGCCCTCTGGCTGGTATCCTGCACTTGATTAAACTTCCTGAACCCCTTATACTGCCCCTCTCCAACAACAAACAAAGAAAACAATAAAAATATGGTTACGTTACACAGCAACTCACACCTTTCAAGAGCCATATTAACAGGGAAGCAGTCAGGGTCATGTGATTTAGCCAGTTCCACGTAGTCATATGACCAGTTCGTATGGTACATTAAATGACTCGCAAAACATGGGAGATATAAGCATTCATACGTACCGGTATTTCCTTGCACCACTTGCAGGACATTCTCATCATATGTGTTTTAAGTGAACGTGGTTGATTTCTATTATTGGTATGTATTCAATTGAAAATCTTAAAAATCGATCGATACAATTTTTGTTTTGTCTATGAGACATTACTACGTGTTGTAAAATTTGTCCCTAAATGTATCACCCAAAACTGGGATGCGTAGCTAAATGGCAACTCTAACAACTTTTCTTGGGGTATTTGAATGGTTTTGAAAGTAAAACGGAAAGAAACGGAAAATGTCGTTTCTTTTAATCATGGATGTAACGTGAAGGTGTTCCCGTGTTTTGTAGGACTTGAAATACCCACATACAACGGTTTTAAATCCCCACCAGCAGGGGCGATAAAGTGAACTCACAACACTCGTTCTGTACTGAAGAAGAAGCGGTCCGCTCACATCAGTCCTCCTCAGTTCCGTTTGGTAGCCGACAGTTCATAGAGCCGCAACTATGGAGGAGGCAAAAAATAAAGAGAATAAGCAGACCGAAAAGACCGATGAGAAGGAGAAGGGAAAGGAAAAGGGGCAGCAGTCCTCAGGGAAGGACAAGGAGAAGAAAGAGGAGCAGGAATTGGTAAGTTGGGGGTGTTTTGCTCATTCAAATGTGTGCTAACTAACGTTACAGGAGCCAGAGGCATTATTTTGCCTTAGTCACTGCTGCTTTGACAACATGGTTGAGCAGGCCGAAGTCATTGCAACTTACTAGACTACTGAGAGGTTATCAGTAACTGTACAGTAATGTCTCATATAAAGCACCCTTACTTTGATTTGTTAGAATGTCGCGGTCCGTCAAAGTCGTATAGCTAGCTAGATGAACTCGACCAGTTGGCTAACTTTAGCCTAGCCCAACTCAGCCGGTAAGCTAACGTTAGCTTGCTAACGTCAGTTGTTATCATCGCTGCCGTGTATACTGTAATCAATGTTAGCTAGCATGTTCAACTAGCCAGGTTTAACATTGGGTAATGTAGCTAGCTACTGTATGACACAGCAGCTAACGTGAAGTCGAATAAAATCTTACACCACGTAATAACATTAAATCTGCATCAACCATAGACTGTCTATTGTTACAATACTTTTTTTTCTTTATTGTAAAACAATTGCAATGACAAATAACAATAGATCTAGCTAGCTATATAACGGGGGTCAAGTGGTAACTATCAAGAAAAAATAAAAAAGGATTCAGCCCTTCAACGTTAAACCATTTACGCTACATCAAGAGTCTTTAAGGCGTTGGGGTTTGTAGAGTGATGACTAGTTTATGTATTGTTGCATTTCATTCAGAAAAACTCCATTCCAAAACCCCAAACATATTTACTTTTGATAAACAACTGGCGTCCTACCTGTTTGCTCAATAATGACTAATAGTACTCGCTCTTATTCTTGCCAATAGAAAACCTTAGCCTCTATAATGGACGAATCACAATCTGGCTGTATGTCAAACAAGCATATTGCAAACAGTGTTTATTAGATTATTCTGGATTTATTAATGAAAATAGGTTTATTCTATTTTTAGATTTTTTTTTTAGGCCTTCAATTCCTTGGAACACATTTATTTAATAATAACTTTTACAACAACATTAGCTTGTAGTCCTCAGTTTATTAGTTAGCCAGTGGTAAGTGTCACTGGTCAGATTATTTTGTTCAGGTTAGTGGAAATACATGTGAAATTTAGTGAAAACATGGGAATTCAATTCGTTGCTTGTTAATGCATTGTGTAATATTCTGACATCATGCAACTACAAGGTCACAACATTACCAAGTTCATTTTCCATCTTATTTTCATCTTATTTAAAAACGGAAAATACATGCATCCGGCGGAATTTCCTGCAGCACTGGAGCAATCCCGGAAGTGTAACATCAAGGATATATACTATTACATTATCAACTAAAGTCTAAGGCCATCCCTCTCCAACTTGAGGCCAAAGGCAGCAGTGGCAAATAAGTCTGTTTTTATTTTTTTACATTTTTATGATTTTGATTAATAACAAATAATGTTATTCTCTTTACTACTTCTCAGTCAGAGGAAGACAAACAGTTACAAGAGGACCTGGAGATGATGGTGGAGAGATTGAGTGTAAGTATTATTATTATTATTATTATTATTATTATTATTATTATTATTATTATTATAATTATTATTATTTGTTACGACTCTTGTATATCAGGGTGTAAAAGCCCTTACAAGGCAAAAACCTCACATTTTCTTTACATTGGCAGGAGAAGAACACCGAGCTGTACCGTCCTGCATTGGAAGAGCTGCGCAGACTAATCCGCTCCTCAACCACCTCCATGACCTCAGTACCCAAGCCCCTCAAATTCCTGCGCCCACACTATGGCAAGCTCAAAGAGATCTACGAGGGCATGGCTCCTGGAGAGAACAAGGTAAGGATCTACTGTGATGCCGGAATATTTATAAATTCATGCTTTTTTTTTTTTGGACAACCTTTCAGTGGAATCACCATATGAAAAATAGTGCACAATTCTTTTGAGCACAAAGAATGCACAGGAATATGTATGCCAATCCTGACGTCAAAGTAGTTTAAAACAAATATAGTTTAAAGGCTAATGCAGATGTATGAAGTGACGCTATAAATGGCTGAAATCTTTGTGGCAGTCCATATTTGTTCGCTTTAATCTTCAAATTCTTTTCTCAATTTATCGCTTACTTATTTGGTCTGTGAAACTACAACTGTAAAAATAGACTATTATTTCCCCTCGGCCTAAAGTGATGGCTTCTAATGCATTTCTTTTGTACAACAGTCCAAAACTAAAAATGTATTCAGTATATTACAATGTGAGACTAAGAAAAGCTAAAAATCCTCACATTTGAGAAGCTGGAGCCATCAAATGTTTGGCATTCTTATTTGAAATTTGACCTAAACAATTAATTGAGGATCAAAATAGTTGCCCATTAATGTTCTGACGATCACATATCGGTTAATTGACTAGTCGTTGTCTAAAGACCTTAAGTTCAAACTGTAGATGGTGTTTGTGTTGGCAGCGTTTCTGTGCGGATGTGGTGTCAGTGTTGGCCATGACCATGAGCGGTGAGAGGGAGTGTCTGAAGTACCGTCTGCTAGGCTCCCAGGAAGAGCTGGCCTCCTGGGGACATGAATATGTCAGGTAAGACAAGACTCGGCATCATCAGCCAATGCATGTAATGCTCTTGTGGTTATCGGAGAAGCTGCATTGTAAACGGAAGAAATGCAGAGATTCTTTGATGATAGTTGTTTCTTATGAGGTTTGGTTCAATGTCAAATCAGTAGAAAAATGGGTGCTGTTGATTACTATCAAATTATTCAGTCACTATTTTTTTTTACCTATTTTGTTACAATTTACCAATCCTAATGATACCCATCAAGCTTGGAATATGGACAAAAAAGAATAAAAAGAAAAATGAAAGAAGCTTATGAGAAAACTAGGGGGACAGAAGAGCTTAGGCTCTATTAAGCCTCTTATTAATCATGTCACGACGAATTGGATTGTTTGGAAAAAGAGACTGATGCCATTTTCTCCACCGACTATCAGTGTTGCCATGAGACACATTATGTGTGTGGATTATGGGATAACGGTCACTGTATGAAAAAGGACATTATGAAGTGCATGGCTGATGGAGAAAGCATTTATACAAGAACTGGGCAGGTGTGTTGAAAACAGGAAATCTTAATGTCTATGGACACCTTCTTCTGTGTCTGCTCATTGCTTCATTCAAAAAAAAGTGACACTTCCTCTCTGTCTGTTGTCTTCCAGGCACCTGGCTGGTGAGGTAGCTAAAGAGTGGCAGGAGGTGGAGGAGAATGACAAGACGCAGCAAGAGACGCTGCTGAAACTAGTGAAGGAGATTGTGCCCTACAACATGGCCCACAATGCTGAACATGAGGCGTGCGACCTGCTGATGGAGATTGAGAGGCTGGACATGCTGGAGGACTACATCGATGAAAATGCCTACGGAAAAGTCTGCCTGTACCTCACTAGGTATGTTCAGGTTTCACACTTTGCTTAAAAAACACAGACCCTATTTATTAGCATGTAGTATACATAGTATTTCAAAAATAGGACTGGTTGACTTTTGAAATATGCTAATTTCATCTCCTAACTGTCTGCATCCCTCCTCCAGCTGTGTGAGTTACGTTCCTGAGCCAGAAAACTCAGCGCTGCTGAGATGTGCCCTGAACATCTTCAGGAAGTTCAACCGTTATCCAGAAGCCCTGCGCCTGGCCCTGATGCTCAACGATGTGGAGCTAGTGGAAAACATCTTCACATCCTGCAAAGACATGTAAGCACCATAACAGCACTATTCCTAGAGCACTAAAGATGGTCATGGTAATGATAAAAGGTGTTAACCTATCAAGGTGGATAAGCACAGCAATGTGTAAAGGATTAGTTCCAAATTCTTCAAATTTGTCTCCTTGTGTTTGACCGTGTACTGTTCCTGTACTATTTTTGTTATAGTTAGGTTGACCCTTCTCATATGTGCTCTCCTTGTAATGTAAAGACCACTGTGTCATAGTGGATGGTGTTTGAAAAACAACCTCCTATTTACCATGCAGAGTTATCCAGAAGCAGATGGCCTTCATGCTGGGTCGCCATGGCATGTTCCTGGAGCTCAATGAGGACGTAGAAGACTATGAGGACTTGACAGAAATCATGTCCAACGTGCAGCTCAACAGCAACTTCCTTGCCCTGGCCAGAGAGGTAAGACAAAGGAGGAGGGGGAAAAAAATAGATGTAATTTGAGATAGAGGAAAAACAGGACAAGGGAGGCTAAACTTCTAAAAGTATACGTTGACAGTTTTTAACCAGCTTTGTATCATAACAATGTTGGTAGTTTGTGTAAAGTATGGTAAACTTCCCTCCATCTTGCCAGCGCCTAGATCTCCGTGCACATCTCCCTGCTCAAACGCATTTTGTTCCAACTACAGATTGTAATTCCGCATACAGACAAACTCGGATTAAACCGTAAAACTAGACAGTGCTGATCAAATATAAACCAAGATTATGTTACTGTATTGCCTATTTCTCGCCTAAAATGTTATCAGAAACATATTTTAGTGCACTGTTTGGCAATAATACGAGAGTTTGTGAACAGGAAGTGGGTGCCGTACTGTTCCTGTATTGCGAAAAACAAAGCCTGAAAAAACTTGGATGAAACGGTAAAACTAGGCAGCGCCGATCAAATATGAACCACGGTTTTGTTACTGCGTTGCCTATTTCTCGCCCACAATGTTTTGAGACACATTTTTAGCTTACTGTTTAACTGTAATACAAGATAGTTTGTTACCAGCTGGCCACCATATTGCTTTCTGTGATGTGCTTGCGTCACACATCGTAATAATACTGAATAATGGTTCATAAATGTAGGATTATGACCTAAATGCAATGTCATGATGACTCAACACATTTCACCTTTATTAATAACACACTCATCTTGTCCTCTCCAGCTGGACATCATGGAACCCAAAGTCCCAGATGACATCTACAAAACACACCTGGAAAACAACAGTGAGTCCATATCTGCAGTTTTTTTTTAAATGTTTTTATTAGATTATATTTGGGGCATTTTTAGCCTTTATTTTGAGATATCTATCTATCTATCTATCTATCTATCTATCTATCTAGTGTGTTCAGTTAGGTACGGTATTGGTGACAGAGACGTACTGTAACTCATTTCTCGGTCTAGATAGGGCATGAGATAAAGTAAAATAAGGTTGCTGCTGTATATGTGATTTACTGGCCACTGTGCCAAATAAACTCAGTGATTTTTGTGTATTGGTTGTTCATTGATTGGTGTTTTGCGTGACCTGTGTGCCGTATGTGACAGGGTTTGGAGGCAGTGGCTCACAGGTTGACTCCGCTCGTATGAACTTGGCCTCTTCCTTCGTGAACGGCTTTGTCAACGCAGCCTTTGGACAGGACAAGCTGCTCACAGACGACGGCAACAAATGGTTGTACAAGAACAAGGACCACGGTAAATGAAAACACACACACACACACACTTATGATTTCTGTATTCCAATCCTTTTTAATTTGATTTGTTTGACTAAAGATGATATAAATGTCCTCAGGTATGTTGAGTGCTGCAGCCTCCCTTGGTATGATCCTGCTGTGGGACGTGGATGGCGGTCTGACCCAGATAGACAAATATCTCTATTCCTCTGAGGACTACATCAAGGTAAACATTGGAAACGTTTCTGTAATAGTTTATTTATATTACTTTCTAATATTGATGTGGTGGTCTTATCACAACCTTTTCAGGATGAGCTATAAATGTCATTGCCCCATCTTCAACTATTTGCACAACCTTTTTTCTTCTTACCTTGGTACGTTCTTAATGAGAGACTCTCCATGCCATCAGTTAAAAAAGGCACTACCACAAATAAATGTAAAGTTACTCCTTACAGAGTTTTTGAATTTGACCTTCTGAACATTATATTATCTACTAACTATTATGTTTCTTAAGCTTATTCCCCAGGAGGAAAACCGATGAAAAGCAAGCATTTAAAGTGTCTTTCTTGTTCTTCTTTCACCTGCGTCGTCTCTCTGCAGTCTGGTGCCCTCCTGGCCTGTGGCATTGTCAACTCAGGTGTGAGGAATGAATGTGACCCGGCACTCGCCCTGCTCTCTGACTATGTCCTCCACAACAGCAACGTCATGAGGATAGGAGCCATCTTTGGGTGAGGAGACTGTTCACATGTAGAAAGTTAAACATTAAACGCATATGTACACGGGCATTTTCCAAATTATACAAGGTAAATGTGTTCAGGGTCTTGGGGTACAGTGCAGTTTATGGCTTGTTACGTTTTCTCTACTCATCTCTACCTATCTCTTTGGTGTGTTTCTTGTACTGCTGTTAACATTTGAATCTCTTCTCTGGAGATTGTAAAGTGTCATCTTATGATGCCACATTATGGCTGTGTGTCTTCATCCTTGTCTTCTTGGTTTCAGACTGGGCCTGGCCTATGCTGGCTCCAACAGAGAAGACGTCCTTTCTCTGCTACTCCCTGTCATGGGAGACTCCAAATCCAGCATGGAGGTATGGATGTGTGATTTGTGTAAGGGATCTTCTCACTCCACATATGTTTAGCAGTTTAGCAACATTTGTGTGTGTGTGTGTGTGTGTTGAATCTGTAGGTGGTTGGAGTGACGGCGCTGGCATGTGGTATGATCGCAGTAGGATCTTGCAACGGTGATGTGACCTCCACCATCGTCCAGACCATCATGGAGAAGAGCGAACTGGAGCTGAAGGACACATATGCCCGCTGGTTGCCTTTAGGCCTGGGACTCAACCACCTGGGTAAGCATGGACAGGCCTCAGAATGACTAACTACAATAATAATAACTACACGTTGTTCAAAAAATGTGGATCAGTGTTTCCCAAAAGCCCAAGATGATGTCCTCAAATGTCTTGTTTTGTCCACAACTCAAAGATATTCAGTTTACTGTCACATAGGAGAGAAGAAACTAGAAAATATTCACATTTAAGAGACTGGGATCAGAGAATTTTGACTTTTGTCATAAAAAATTACTCAAACCGACTAATTGATTATCAAAGTAGTTGGTGATTAATTTAAGAGTTGACAACTAATCGATTAAACTATTAATCGTTGCAGCTCTATGTGATGTGTGACCGCTTCTTCTTCTAAATCTTTGTGTAGGTCATGATCTATTAAAGAGGCCAGGTCCATTTTCACTGTTTGTTTGCTTCCCTTCCCTTTTTTAATATAGCTGCTGTAACTATTCTGTTTGTGTTACTCACTTTCCATAGGTAAAGGAGAGGCGATTGAGACGACCCTGGCAGCTCTACAGGTTGTACCTGAACCTTTCCGCAGCTTTGCCAACACACTAGTGGATATCTGTGCATATGCAGGTCAGTCTCATAGTCCTGGGTGCCAGCCAATCCAAAGCTGTTTTCTTGTTGATATCCATAACTCAATCTTTGCATTCATTCACTTCTGTATAGGCCAACCATATGTGGATCTACACTGTACATATAGTGCAATGTCTGTGGATTTTAATCATCATCAAATCTCCACAACTCGTTGTATAATTTGCATCCATCTCAGGTTCTGGTAATGTGCTGAAGGTGCAGCAGCTTCTCCATATCTGCAGTGAGCACTACGAAGCCAAGGAGAAGGAAAAAGAGGAGGACAAGGACAAGAAGGATAAGAAGGACAAAGATAAGAAGGAGACTGCTGCTGACATGGGCTCCCACCAGGTGAGGACTAATTTACTACTGTGATTATCCTCAATCATCAATGTTTTGCCAAATCTCTATTTAGTAGTTCTTATCAGCTCTGTTATGGATGATTGTGAGGTCTTGTTTGAATTTTTTATGTTTTCGTCTCAGGGTGTAGCTGTTCTTGGTATTGCCCTGATTGCCATGGGGGAGGAGATTGGGTCTGAAATGGCACTGCGAACATTTGGGCATTTGGTCAGTAGCACTGCTCACTGTGGATTATCTTGTGTGTTTTTTTTTTTTTTTTTGTTTGTTTTTTTTTTTTTTTCTTTTACTTTTACCTTTAGTTAATACATTATTGTTCCCCCATCTCACCACCTCATGTCTTATTCTTTTGATCTTTCTGTCCGCCGAGTATGTTTTAAAAGACCTTTTCGTCTGGTTGTCTTGACTTAACTGTACTTTCATATTTTCAGGCTTCACCATCTGCCACTTTTCCCCATTCTTTTGATCCCCATTACATCATCAGTACTTTGATCCTGCTCCATATATTTTCTCTTCTCTCTATACTCTGTTATGGTCTATCATTTTTTTACTCTGTTCTAACTTATCCTGATGTCCTAACTGAATCAGACTAAGATCATTGCGTGAAGACTTCCTTTTTGTCACGTGTCAACTTTGTATACTGCAAAGTGAGTAGGCAATTAAAATAATTAAAGCCAAATATTTGTTCCTTACTCTGTCGCATTGTCTCTGCATTCGTATCATCAGCTGCGTTATGGTGAGCCCACCCTGAGGCGAGCGGTGCCCCTAGCCCTGGCTCTCATTTCCGTGTCCAACCCTCGTCTGAACATCTTGGATACCCTCAGCAAGTTTTCCCACGATGCCGACCCCGAGGTGTCCCACAACTCCATCTTCGCCATGGGCATGGTGGGCAGCGGTACGTTGGGTTATAGGCATTACATAGAATAATGTTAACTGTGTGTTAATGGCTGCAACAATACTAAACACCTGTCATTTTTGTCTTTAGGGCTTTGATGCACAGTAGCCTATTTTTAACCAGGAATAAATAGCTAATGTAATAGTAACGGTACCAATATTAGTATCATGACTTGCATATCTGTGTTTTTCTGTATTAAATAAAATTGACAAAACTAAAAAAGTGATGGAAACATTTTTAAATAGCTAATTAAAGGCAATAAATTAAGCTTATACTATTTAATAACAAATAAGCACCCACTCACCAAAAACCTTAAAAACAAAGTGTGTAAAAAAAAAAACAGTATTTTGAGTACAAACAATAAGATGCTGTTACAGATCCCACTGATGTTTTTCACTAGAAATATTGAATAGAATGCATTGAATACGTGAATACATTGTCATTTTGGATAAGGCACAATGCCGCCTCTTCTTAGAGTGCCTCTAGTGTTGACTTCCTCAACATATTTAACAGGCTCTTCATTTTTTCCATTTCCTCAGGCACAAATAACGCCCGTCTGGCTGCCATGCTACGGCAACTGGCACAATATCACGCCAAAGACCCTAACAATCTCTTCATGGTCCGACTGGCTCAGGTGGGTGGTAACACAAAAGGCACTCTGTACCAGACACAAGTGATCTTTGCGGTACAAGTGTTTGTACAAGTGACTATTGACTGCTGTTTGTGCCTCCACAGGGTCTGACTCACCTGGGCAAAGGCACACTGACACTCTGTCCCTACCATAGCGACAGGCAGCTGATGAGTCAGGTTGCCGTGGCTGGACTGCTCACCGTGCTGGTTTCCTTCCTTGACGTCAAGAACAGTTAGTTTATTCTCCTCCTGCTGCTTTTGCCTCAACTTTCTGCTTCCACACGTGCTTAACATTGCCCATTTCTGTTTTAGAATTTGAAGGTTGTATCCCACCAGTGATTTTCCCTGTGTTAACATTCCCCTTGGTGTTGACTGTGTGCATTACAGTAATCCTGGGGAAATCTCACTACATTCTCTACGGCCTGGTCGCTGCCATGCAGCCACGTATGCTGGTCACCTTCGATGAGGAGCTACGACCACTGCCTGTGTCTGTCAGAGTTGGACAGGTGAAGCCTAGGAAAATTAGTATTGGACAGACTTTTGTAGACATTTTGCCATTCAAACTTTATTGACCTTAGTTTTACATTTTGGAACATAAGTGTATTTGCTATCTTGCTAAGAATGAGATGAGAATAGAGATACCAGTCTCAAGTCTGGCCGTTAAATATGAAGTTGCAGCCAGTTGGCTAACATTCTCCTGGCTGTAGCTTCATATTTAATAGATAAATAAGCATATCAGTCTTATCTAATTCGCCAGAGGAAACTGAATAATCGCATTTCCCAAAATGTAGAACTATTCTTCTAAGTGAGGATGTTGGAGTGGAGACAACATCCAACACTAGACCTATTCAGCTGAAATAAGTATTTTATTTAGAAATGATGGAGAAGTTATGGAATTTTATCAGCAACCAAAATCCAAGAATTTTGGTCCGAAGGTGTAAGGAGAAAGGGCTGTTTAACATGAGTCTGTATGATTTGTCTACAGGCTGTGGATGTCGTGGGCCAGGCAGGCAAGCCAAAGGCCATCACAGGTTTCCAGACCCACACCACACCAGTGTTGCTGGCTCATGGAGAGAGGGCTGAGCTGGCAACAGAGGAGTACCTACCTGTCACCCCCATTCTGGAGGGTTTTGTTATCCTTCGCAAGAACCCCAACTATGAAACCTAGACCCTCATTCTCACTGGCCTCTCCCTCCGTTTGTAAGGGTAGCCCTCCATGGCTCTTGTCAGTTGTTATATTTAGTTGTTTACTGCATGGCTGAAAAGAGCAAGGCAGGTCTATCCTTCTTCCTTGCTGTGTCTTCTCACTGTTGTCTGTGGCCCAGCTCCAGCAGTCATAAAAAATGGATGGTTGGGGTCTGGTTAATTGGACTGGGATGACACAGGGGGAGGAGTAAAACAGGGACCTCATCCACTCTACATTGATGGTTTCCTCATTGCCCTAATTTTGTTGCACCTCTCCCATGTGTACTGAAACAACAACTGTTTGACTGACCCGGGGCCAGTTCAAAGTGGGAACTGTTCACCACTCTCCTGTATACGTCATCAGTTAATGAATAACCGCTGCTCAGTACACACCAGTGCTTCAAATGTTTTTCTTTTCCCCACTACTTACATCCTCAGTCATCTTTTTGTAATTAGAGCATTTAAAAGTATGTACGTTTTGCTTCTGTTTTTATTTTTATTCTTTTTGGTTTTGTTACAGTACTGTAAAAGGTTGAATCAAAAATAAAACTGAGATCCACATGTTGGAAATGTGATGTTTGTGTCTTGAATTAGGTGAAAAGTATTGTCATAACTAGCAGAGTGCTGTTATTTAAATTAAGCAGACTGCAGGTTCTACACAGGGAGAAGCCGTTTAGTCGTTATTAGTGCCACCTAAGGCTATGAAAAGTTGTATTTACTACATGTTATACATATTCTACATACAAATATAAACACCTATTTATAGAGGAAAGTAACCGCAGCAGTGGTTTAGAATTGCAGATTTATATCAATGTCACCTATAAAGAACAGAAGTGATAGCTTTGTGTTTCTGTGATTTCTGTTTGCTGAAATAAGTTATTTAAAAATAAATAAAAGTAAGATGGTAACCACTAACTTCCAGTGGATTTGAATACTGAAACCACTGCAATTAGGCTTACGTTTTTTTTAAATATGTTTCTCTTTCTAAACCTCTAAGCAGCTTGCAGAGCAATTATTTAGCTTATAATAATGGAACCTATTTATAACCTAATTATAATTTAACAATAGTCCTTCTAATGCATGTTGAAAAAATGTAGAGATCATTTAAGTGAAATTAAACACTTCTTATTTTTATCTGTGGGGAAAAACTGGAATTCGACTCTATTTTTAAGAAAAAGGGTACCATTAAAATATCAAAACGCCTCGAAGCAGGTTATTCACATGCAAACACAATAAAGAAAACAGGCGACAAAAGATATGAAAATCTTTACAGCAGAGAACATGATTATAGGAACGTTTTTGTCTTCACATTTCGTCTTGTGAATGTAGAATTGTCCTAATAAAAAAATAATGAGAGTATCTCAAAACAATGAGAAACGTTATAATAAGAAACTTTCTCAAAATAATGCAGTTTTTCCTCAAAATATATATTAAGTCATTATCGTGAGATACTAAGTCATTATTTTGACATAGTTTCTCATATTGAGATTCAAATTCATTATTTTGAAATACTAACTCATTATTTTAAGATACTAAGTCATTTTTTTAGATAATATAATTTTGAGATACTATCATAGAGTGAGATAATATATGATTATTTTTGAGATACTAGCTCATTATTTTGAGATTTTATTTTTGAGATACTAGCTCATTATTTTGAGATACCAGCAGCTAACTCATTATTTCGAGATACTAACTCGTCATTATTTTAAGATACTAGCTAACTAATAGTAATGATTTAACTTAACGGAAATGGGTTTCCATCGGTTTCCATAAATGTAATTTCCTACTGGGAAAGTTTCACGTGATGGGATTTTGCCGGAATTACCTAGCTACCGGCTTCCGGAAAGGTTTTCCGTCCGTCCGGCTCTGCGGACTCAAGGAGAGAAAGGTAACGCCACAGTCCTGAGCTAAATTGATTATTAAAATGCTCAAGTTTTCAGATAGGTGTCAAGTCGCTATTTTATAGAGACTATGAAAGGGCAGTCAAATCTACGTTTTGCCTTTTAGTTTGGAGATTTACCTAGCTGTGGTGACTTTCTTCAGTGGTTTCTGCTGACTGGTGGTCCTGCTGTGTTTTCAGGGATTAGCTAGCTAGCTAGCTAGCTAGCTGGTTACTAGCATTCAATGCTAATGCGACGTGGGTGTTCTTTCTTCACTTCAGCTAACGTTAGTCCAGCTAGCAAGCTAACACTACGATAGACAGCCAAGATGAGTCCTTACTCGTGGGAAGTTAAGACATATTTTATATTGTGTGTGTAATATGTTCTATTTGATAAGCAACAGATAGACTGTCGCATCACAATGTTATTGTTTTCGCCGGTCAACGTAATTTCTGCTGCTAGCTATCCAACATTTTGCTAGCTAGCTAGACAGTGGTTTTATAGGTAGCAGGAGGATAAATCACTCTATTTATAAATAGAGTGATTTAATAAATAGAGTGATTTAAAACACAGTTTTTTGAAAACAGTGTTTTGCCCTGGTACCAGCCTCCTAGCAGAAAGTGATGGGGATTGTGTAACGTTACTCAAATTTGCCAGCCTGGTTGCATATCAAGAGATGTCTGTTGACAGTTGTGATTGTAAATAACATGCACACTGATAACTTGATACCTGAAACCATATGATGGCGATGCAACGTTGATGCCAGCAATCTGAAACCATTTCTGTCAGGCGTTAAAGTATTTCAGGTGGTTGCAATATCTGGTTGTGCCAGTTTGTTTGTGAGTCAAACAAACGTTACTCCTCTAGTTCGCAGACATTAAAAACATGTATGTATTGTCAAATATTAAGTGACCGTTCTAATATGCATAATGTTAGCTAATCATATTTATTGCCATAGTGTGTTTTCACTTGCATGGGATTTCCCTTGGTGTGTTTGATGCATACGATAAACATGATAATAGAATACACAATAGAGCAAAGTACTGTAACAGCTAAGAACATAAATTAAATAAGAAAATATTACAATAAAAATATGTAAGAGACACTACAACAAATATGTACAACTGTTTTAAGGCTGGCCTTTGTGTAAGGTGTGTAAAATATGAATCTGGATGTGCAAAAGTTCACAGTATATATACATGTATAAAGGCATTATAAAACGCTGTCGGTCGAGTTCAAGTTAAAGAGGGCTGTAGACTGATTTGACAGGATAGTTGTTTTGAACCTTGAAGCGTGCGTGACACATTCATTAGGGCCTTGGTGAGTTGGTTGACAGGTTCGCTGTGCCTTCAGGTTAGCCGATCAGCATCCCTTGTAATGCATCGATGTAAACGAAGGCTATCCCGGCGGTGATGTTAAACTGGGCGAGATGAAACTGAGGCGCCTGACTCATTCTGGATAGTGGCTAGTTACAGTAACGTTACTGATTGTCACGACACTGCTATTGCTGGAATGTACAAGCTAGCCACCTTATTAGCTTGACAACTATCTAGGTTAGTATTCCCATTCATTGACACGCCCGTCGTCCGGTCTGTCTTCATTATTGACTCCTTAAAACGGCGTTAGTTTAGTACGGTATGGTTTGTGAGTTACATTATGGTAGGTGGCAGTTGTCATAGCCGATTTCGGCTGAGGCGTGGCTGGCATGGAGCCGGCAGCTGGGTGTGCATCGCGCCAATAGCAGGAGAAACCACGTGGTAAATCCAGATTGGGCCTAGGAAAGTTAGCAACATGGCTAACAGCACAACATACAGCAGCACGTCTTCGCAACCATAGTTGTATGTGTTTTGGCATGACCGAGAATTTGAGGGGTGCGTGTTTATTACAACCCCATGCAAATAACTGTCTTGTCGTCCGTTGTGTATATGTGTGAGTAGACAGGCAGACACGCCCCTGTGTCATAGAAAAGTGTCCCACAGGTTTAGCAGACGAAACACCGGCGTTTTACCAGTTAGCTTGGTATGAGCGTCACAGTTGTCTTCTGACACTGTGTCAACGTGTTAGTTTAGAGGACGACATGTTTAAGCTGTTTGTCGATCACTTCACCCTGCTTGCTGCGCAGGCATGAGGCTGATGTTGAGGGCTGCAGACATGTGACCTTAGCCGAGAATGTGGGTCCAAAATGGATGCAGTTTTCTATGCATGGCAACGGGCACCATAAAGCTAATCGAAGCAGATGTTTATCCCAAGTCTTTGTCTATCTACAAACATTTATCATTGTTTATCATTCATCAGCCCAGTATCATCCCCAATATTATGCAGTGATCTCAGACATGCTTTGAGTGAATGAATGAAACTTATGGCAGAAGTGCAATCACATGACAAATGCATGTTTGTCAGAGCCAGGCTGTCACAGTTTGCCTGACATAAGGACACTACTGAGCTTCCTGTTGGGAATCTTGTAAACCTAGATTCTGGGCATGTGTGGGTTTTGACAGGACCGTCATATACTATAAAAAATAAAAACGTAGTACTGAAAGGATAAATGAGGAGCAATAGGCTTTTAGCAGAAGCTGAGGAATTGTTTTGTGTATGTGCATTATATGTACAATGTATGGCGTTTGTTGACCACCAACTCATAAAGCCACTGACTTGTGTATTCTTTTGACTGAATTCACCAGGCAGTACAGTTTGCCTAGTTGTCATGGTATTGGGAAAAGGCCATTTCAGTAAGCAGTTAATTAGCCAGTGAGTCTAGACCATGGTGTGTGCAGAGTCAGACAGTGGAAAATTCACAGTGGCTACACTCTCTATAGGTGACATGACAGCCAACTTCTTCAGTAAACTTAACCCAAGCAAATGTTCTCCTGTCCTCCTTAGCAGGTCAGGGGAGTGCATGCAGAGGCTTAATCACCAGTTGACGGAGCATGTTTCACCAGCAGTGTTGCTGGTGGCTGGATCTCCACAGTGCTGCAAATCAGACCAGCTTGATTGACTAGACTGTGTGTGATTAGCAGGTGGAATAAGGTGTGGGTACCTTGCATTAGCTTACACTCCAATAAAACACAGATTCATGCAGAAATGGGGGTCACTGGGGTACCCCTCTGCTAGTTCTGTAGTGCTGCACACTGTTTTCACAATTTGTATTTGTTACGCATTTGGATAAATTCTGTAGACTAACCATTGTGGTGTTGACAGTGTGCATCACTGGCCCAGTAGTTGTTTAAGAAGCCTGCCACGTCTCGCTACTTAAAGGTAAAGCATTCGCCCAAACACCTCAACATTTTTAATTTGTGAGACTGTGTAGGTTGTTGTTAGCCCTGATATTGTTTACTCAGCACTTCATCGCCCAGCTAGCCCTGCTCATTCTGACAATCGTTCTGTCTGTGGATGAGCCTTTAAAATGTTGCCTGATACCCCTTTACAGTGTACTCTTTCCTAACACTTATATTTCTGCCGTTCTCCAAGCTCCAAGGCTCTATTATTCTGGGGATGAGCTTACCATCAATGTCCGTCAATCGGTGTTTTTCTTAGCCTGGGATTTCATCTGGCTATATGAAAACCCTCGCCAAGTTAAAATCCATTATTTTTTTTGTCTTCTGTTTGTGTGTTGACATAGTCATTGTAACCATGGTGATTACAACCACTTCTGCAGCTTGATTTCCTCTTCTTTGAGAAAAGAAAAAACACCCAGACTCATCATGACTCAGGCTTTTTACACTGCTGCTTGCTGTGTGTGTGTGTGTGTGTGTGTGTGTGTGTGTGTGTGTGTGTGTGTGTGTGTGTGTGTGTGTGTGTGTGTGTGTGTGTGTGTGTGTGTGTGTGTGTGTGTATCAGGGAAAATAGGTGAATTTGTGTCTCAGTGACGGATAATGTAGGCTTTGGCTATAAATACCAAGTCTGTCACGTTTGCAAGGACCATATAACGTAAAGATGATCACACTAGAATCATGAAATTAAACACTGAACTATGTAGGCTTTGTTTCTTGAATTGATCCAATACATTGGATTGGTATCATTGCCAGTAGTGGCCTGATTAAATTGATCTTATATCAACTGGACATGCCCAACATTGTGCCAAACAAAGTTTCTTAATCACTATTATAAACTTGTAACATTGCACGTTTATAAACCTGCTGCAAACCTACAATATAATTCCAATTTGCACAGTTCTAAGAATGGTGTTGATGTAATGGTCTCCACTTTAGGTGATACTTGTATCAGGAAACCCATCAACTATCTCTCAATGTGTTAGCTATATTTAGGGACCACAATGGAAATAAGTCTTTGGGCTTTATTGTTATCCCTGACTATTTATGTATTTTAATGTATGACTCAGAGTACTGCTTCATATTTTTATATTTAAGTGGTCTAATAAAATCAATCAATCAATCAATATGCTCTTCTCAATGTTGTCAGCCTTTACACTGTCATCTGTTTGGTACATAGTAACTTCTTTTGGTTGAGAAAGATTAGGTTATTGATGCTGTAAAGTATTTGGAATGTTCTATTAGCCAATAGGCAAATTGTTAACAAGGTTTCTCTTACTGTCTGTCTTTTTAGGAAAAAACGTTCCTTAGTGTAACTACACTTAGGACCTAAAACGATTCATAAATGTAAGTATACACATAAGCTGTGACTATTAACAAGTAATGCCAACTTTGGGTTGAATTTTCCAGTTAAATCTGAATTTAACTTAAACTCTAAACACACTAATTTCTTTTTATAAAGACCTATTCAAGTACACATTTAACCAGTCCCTAAAAACAAATGTACCACATTCCACTCTAACATTTCTGCTACACATTGTATTACATTGTCGGCCATTGGGCCTCACTTCTGTGGTACTGAATGTGACAAGATCCATTTAACCCCTGTTCTCTCCTCCTTCAGTTTTGTGCACAGGTCCACATCCGCCTCCCCATGCAGAACTCCGTGAAATGAATAAAGCACCACAGCCCATAACAGGACCCCCCTCCATCCCCCACCCTGCCCCCTCCCCTGGCCTTTCACAGGTAAGGAACCGTGCTACTTCCTGTTTTGCTTCATCCCACTTTGTTTCTCAAAGAAAAAGGGCTGTCGAGACAGTGTTTGTGTTAGGGCTGTGCACAAATCATCTTTAAAACAAGTGTATAATCAAATTCAGAAAGGTTTCCATTCTCCTAGTTTAAGGGGTAGTTTGGATATTTTTAA
The DNA here is from genome assembly GCA_023631565.1 of Gymnocephalus cernua. Lineage (NCBI taxonomy): Eukaryota > Metazoa > Chordata > Actinopteri > Perciformes > Percidae > Gymnocephalus > Gymnocephalus cernua. Next base: position 30,710,337 of record CM042430.1, read on the forward strand.
GTGGGGTTGTATTATCCATAGACAGTCTATTACCTGCAATCGATGCCGGTCGGCATGCCCCCATTTTGGAGAAGCAGAACGGATGCTGATATTGTGAAAGAGCAGAATAATGAGTCCACAAATATTGGCCTGTGTATCTGTGCACTTGTTGGTCGCTTACTACTACGCTGCCTCCCTCTCTATTTCTCTTGTGTCCCACTTTTCTGCTGTTGATATCACTTCCTGTCTCTTGCAGCCCCCATTCCCCCCTGGGCAACCCTCTTCTGTTGTGTTTGCCTCCCCACCGCCTCCACAAATGAACCCAACACCACAGCCCCGACAGGTAGGCCTGACCACTGCTCACCTTACCCACTACTGTGGTGGACTTGGCTCCATTACAGAAAAAAAAATTGTCTAGATTATTTACTTTGGCGCATGGCAAATTAAACATTTGTATTGTATAATTCCTAACCCCCACTTATGTCAGATGAGTAACAGACAAAATCCAACAAGATTAAAAAGTTGGGATAGAGTGTGTCATGGTCTTATATTCCCACTGCAAATGTGACTGTACGCAAGTTTGCCTCACTATCTGAAATCTTCTCAATGGAAAACATAGTGTACAGTCTTCTGAATCCATGTGTTAATTCTGTAGAATGCCTGCATGTCTGTTTGCCTATTTCTTACCAGTTCTGCACCTTCTTTTTACCTGTCGGTGTCAACATGTCCTTCGTACTCTGCCTCACACAATACCACTGCTTAGTGTGCAACATGCTCACACTGACCCTATCTGCTTGGGCTGCAATTTGTGTATTCTTAGACTGTCTGAACAATAGCGTTATGTTAGCCTTTAGGTGCAGTTGTAAAGGTGCAGAACTGGAAAATGCCTGTCAGTGGAGAGTGAAGCATGGATCATGTGCTTCATCTTTAACCTCTGTCCTATCTGCCTCTCCTCCTCTAGTTTGCCCCAGGGCCCCGACCTATACACCAACAGGTACTAACAGTACAACTGTCTAACGCGAGGGGTGGTGGGGGGTTTCCTATCCTTTAACATATATTAGAAGCAGTAGAGAATATCACTGAGAGCTACACCACTGTTAGGGCAGTTATATGGGCAACTATTATTGCTTTTATCATTCATAAATAAAAGTAAGGGAAACTTATCAGAATAGTTTTCCAAATGTGATACATGTACAAGTCTTAGTGACACCTAATTAGGGAAAGGAAAGAGGGAAATTCTTTATTTCATGAAATGATACACAAAAAATTCAGATAAACCCAAATAATACAAAATACCTTGATGGCATGTCATTGTATTTACTGGTAGTAAATATTTAATATGTCATGCAATTTTTTAGAAAAGGCCTTTTTATTACACCTACTTTACCTGGGAATGCAAGTGCCTTTTGTGAATTATAGCTGTAGCTAAATATAAGTGCATAATAATATCCTCTGTAAAGGTATACCTGAAAACAGGTGTTTCACTATCCTTCATCAAAATGTTCTGAGAAAGGGATTTGAAGTTTGAATCAAAACAAAACATACTAATTAGAACAATCTGTCTCTCTGTCTGTCTTGAAAACGGTAAACATCTAGGTGACCAATGCCCATCTTCCAGTTATATTTCTTAAGTTTTAGTTTGCATCTCATTCAAGAGTAACTAGACCTAGTATATTTGGATTTACTGCTCTGCCTATTATCTGCATGCTGCTTGCTAAATCACTGCTTGGCTCAGAACTGTTTCTGGGTGCTTTGCTCTAATTGATTGTGGTGCTCTCTTTTTCTCACTCCTTCTATTCCCACCCTCTATTTGCTTCCATTTGATGTCTCTTTTTGTGATCTGTGTTTGCGCTGCTGAAGGGAAGCTTCAGGTCGCTGCAGGTAACTCAAAGTCCTCTTTTTTCCAGTTTTACCTGCCCTTTTTTCACCATCTTAAGGAGTGCATATGTGTGTGTCTAATATTTGGCACTGTTGTGCTTTGTTGGCTTGGTGTCATTTTGCTGGCTACGGCGGTTAGCTCCCAGGCCAGCAGCAGAATGTCAATGAGGAGGCTCTGAATGAACCAGCATTAGCTGCTTTATCTCTTCAGGCAGGCAGGGCCAATATGTTTCCAGTTGGAGTAGCCATAGATTCACAGACAAACCATGAGCCTAGCTATTAGGTTGGACAAGCTAGTTCCACTTGGTCCAAGAGATAAAATCATACGAGGGCATGGGGGATGGTTTTTATGTCGGAGGTCTCAGAAAGGTAACTAATAATTACTTTATTTGTCTCTCTCTCCTAACATTATTTCCATCCCATTCCTCTTCCCACATTGTCCTGTGGCCTCTCTTTTGTCTTTCCCACTATCATCTACATATTTCTCTGTCCTCTCAATCACTGCCTCCTCTCTAGCCCTATTACACAAACAGGGCCAGCCTGCCTCCCAACAGTGTGCCTCGGGGTGTCCCTCCCAGCAGTGGCCCTCGGCCGGTGACGCCCACCCACGTCTACCAGCCGGGCCCTGGCTCCCAAATGATGATGATCCCTGGGCAGCAATTGCCCTTCCCCAGCTCACCACAGGGACCTGCCTACTTTATACCGGGACAGGTAGGGGGCACAGACTGGGGAGTGTTCAAGTAGCTGCCAAATGCCAGATGGTATATGGACAGCTGACATGACACACCCCACCAAATCTTTCGTCATCTCTGTAATAGAGAACTTTGTCTTGTTTTGAAAAAAATCTGACTTTGTATTCAAAAACATTAGTACCTTTTTTTTCAATTGCCTAAATCTGTGTAATGTGAAGAGAAGGAAAAGCATCTTGTTGTGCAGGCCTATGTTTGTACTCATGATTTATATTGCTGTTATGACTGTATCTAATGATATTGTCCTGTCTTTCCTGCTCCCTCTTCTTTGTTTCCTTAGTACCGGTCAGCAACCTACGTGGCCACGCCCCAGCAATACCCAGTCCCAACAGGCACCCCAGGCTTCTACCCAGGCACGAGCCCCGCTGAATATGGTACTTATGGTAAGAGGCTCTACCTGGGGCCTCACCTGAGCCACTCACACACGGAAACACTTAGCAAGGTTGTTTGTGACTGCATTGCTCTGGAAATCCGGGCTTTGTCCATCTGCTGCCCCATTTTGGCCTACTCCTAAGCTTCCGGTTTGGTTTTGTATTTCACTTCATATCAGTGTTTTCAGAAGAACATTTGTCTTTCTTTGATAAATCAGGCTTATTATATATTGCTCTTAAAGGGATACTTCACCGCTGGAAAGCTGAATATATCTTTAAATTGGGTCACTTATGTAGCAGAAATGTGAAAAAAATTTTTTAATTGGTGCCTTCTAGGCCGAGAAAAGCCAGAAAATGTGTTTTTGGCTCATATGGATGAAAGACACCAAGTCCCAGAATGCACTTCGCTTCGCTGCTTTGAGTCCACTCCCAAGCCACGCCTACCTCTTGACAGACAGACAGCGAGGCATTCGACTCAACTCAATGTGTTTTATTGTTATTTCAACCATATACACAAAACAACGTTTCATCGTGGCTCAAGTGGCGTTACACATTTAAAATATATATATAAACTACATTATATAATAACGACATACGAAACAGGCTACCTTTAGTGCACACAGACATTATAGGTTCCGTAATGTTCAGCTAACGCATACTAGCATTAGGCTTGGTGGGCTGTAAACACCGAGTATAAACACAGCCGTGAATTAGCGTGGAATGTTGAATGGTCGCCATGTAACAGTCACAAACTCCAGCGGTTAGCAGTTAGTTGGATGCAAATCACCCCATTTCTGCACCAGTCCGTGTTAACACAGCTCACCTTCATACAGAGCATCTCTAGCTCGGATCGTCGGAAGGCTAGCAGGCCTGGTAGCTGGACAGTCCGGTTCACTGTTGTTCAGCCATGTTTCCACGAAACAAAAAAAACACAGTCTCTGAATTCGCGTTTGGAGCATCGTTGAAGTTGGATGTAGTCCAGTTTGTTGTTAAATGAACGGACACTTTCAATCAGGATTGATGGGACAGGTGGCCGGCTAGCGTTAGCTCGCTCTGGATGTGCCTTTCCCCCGGCTAGCATTAGCTTCCCACCTATCCGACGTGAATGCCCCCTACCCCGGCTCGGGGTAGGAGCGAGCCCGCGGTCTCCGTGCTGTTCTCCGTGGCAGGCGAAGCTCTCGTAGTGGGCCGATTATTTCGTCTGTAATAACGTTTTCTGCATATTCTCCGATCTGTAGCGATGTATCCCGGTGGTACACGTGCGGTAGTTTGAATGCACATAATTGTTGTAAAAGTTTGCTGCTGAGAAGATAGAGCAGAGCCCTGTTTAGCGAGGATTCAAGATGGCTGACATTTCGGTTTTTTTCGGCCGAGATCGCCTCGCTTCGGGTGATGGGCGGGTTTAAAACATGCGGAAGTAGGTCCTACTACTGGTTGTAGTCTTTTGCTCTGGCCAAAAAATCTTCCGATGACGCAAAAATCGTCATTTTACGTCATCGGAAGATTTTTTCCGGACCCCCCAATGCAGATATCTCCTGTCTCAGGGGGATAAGAGTGAGGGACGCACGGTCATTCAGAAATACTACCGGGTTTCTACTGATACAAAGCTGAATGCTAAATCGGTGAAGTATCCCTTTAATTATGGCCATCTTTATCTCAAGTCAATCCCTGAAGTCTCGTCAGGTCTTCCGATGGTTCTTGTTGATCAAAACTAGTTAATATGAAATGAGAAGTAATAGACCAGCAGGTTTAGAGGCTCGAAAGAAACATTGTACCTTCTCAGAATCTGCATCCAATCATGCACACACACATATCTGCTCAGCTTTCAAAAAGATGAAGTAGCAGAATGTGTTTTGTTTTTAAACAAGGTTTTTGTGTAAGTTCCTAAGACCCAAATAGCAATGACATTTCTCTAGACTGACAATTTTGCAATGCCAAAGTCACAATCACACAGGAAGAAATCAACAGAGATGACTTTCTTACCATCCAACATAGAGCACATGACCTTAATGAAATGCAGCTATGAGACTTGTGTTGTCACTGAGGGGTGTGGCTGCTTTCTGAAAAATGTTAAAAGACGCTGACTATTGTAGTCAAAGCAGGTTGAGCGAAATGGATACTTGAGAAAAAGCATGTCAGCATAAATAACATCTGCATTGAGCATCACAGATTAATGTCCCGTATGTAACCGTAACTCAAAGAATGTAGCTATCATAGTATCTTGCTTTGTTTTTTTAATTCCAAACATACTCTGTTATTATATTACTTCACATCTACTACTAAATACAGTAGCACCATCTACAGGGTGGGAAATTAGCACCCGCCACCAGTCAATGGCGGGTACTTTTTCAAAGTGGCGGGTGACTTTGCGTTGTATACCAGCCACAGTGGCGGGTGGATTATAAAACATATTTTTATTTGTTACTACTTAAAACGAACACGCCATTCTTGCCCAAGCACCGGAGGGAGAAACCGCTCACCTCGGCGTAGTTGATCTGCAGATGTCGTGGTGAAATGAAGCTTGAGTGACCCATGTTGACGTCCAAGGAGCCACGAGACGAGTTCCGGCCTTTGGTGACCGTCATGCGAGGTCACCGCGATGCGCACACGAAAGCGAGCAGGGCTCGAGCTCCGGTGTCGTCCCGGTAGTAGCCCGCAAAGCTTTCAGTCCCGCTTTACAGTCTGTAAAGCGATGCCCTCGCTCCACGCACACGGCTGAGCCGAGAGGTGTGTGCGTTACAACACGCACTACCTGACTGGCAACGATACAGAGAGGAATTCCAACAACCGCTGGCGCAGATGAACTCACGCTAGTCTCGTTACTGTAAGTAGGTTACAAAAAAACCTTTGTGAATAAAAAGTCAATACTTATCAATGCACTCACCTGTCTACAGGCATAAACATGTAGGAAGCGATATTTCAATCTGCTCTGTCCACTCTCGTCCATTGCGCTTTTTTACGCAAACACAGCTTTACTCTGCAAATAGATTTTTTTTTTATAAACAAGCAAAAACAAGAGCTGTCTGTTTGTAGTCCAACTGTTTATCTTAGTTTGCCACAAATCTTAAAATTTAGACAAATTCTTGTAAACTTAACCGCTGGCTGAATAAACCATCCTTTCCGCTGGAGCGGTAAATCTGTGGATGTATTATAAGACAAATACATGCATGAGGCTACTTAATATGCACGTGAATGACACAATCTTATTTTATTCTTGATGATGATGCTGGTTGTATTATTTTGCAACAGCATCGTTTCATTGCAGATGAGGCATACATGACGAATGCGTGGCCTGCTTATCAGTCCATTCATCATTAAAACTTAGGTTTTCCACTCAACTTTTAGCCTCAGCCTCTTTGACTGTGACATGTTTACCTGACAACAGGCCTTTCTTTCTGCAAGCATTTTCCACCAATCAGGACGCTGCATACTACAACCATGTTTCCTTAATCACAGACATTAACCATCACTCCTTAGTGAACTGCCTTCTAGCCTGAGATCTTTTTGTAGTTAAAGAGCCAGTTATCATTTTACATATCAGTTTACATGTTTTTTAGAAGTTTGCGCACACTAATGCATGTAAAAAATATATTGCATTACTTCAGTTAGAAAGTGGAAAATATCGAACAAGAATAGGCGTATTAGGTATAAATACATTTTATTTTCTTTAATTGGAAGTCCGGCCCCCGGAGTGTCTGCTTAGAAAAATTCTGGCCCTTAGAAAAATGTAGTTGATGACCCCTGGTCTACAGGAACGGGACTTGCTGCGTTCAGGGCATCCTCGTAAGCTGCTGCTTCAAAGATAATCATACAAGATAGTCAGTGTAGAACTTTGGTTCGTCCGATTTCTCTTCATGTTATGTTACGATCAGAATATGACCAAACTGACCAAAACACAATTTTACCATGGTCACGCAGGCTTTTTTTTTCACATCACTTTTTATTTGCCTATATTAATAAAATATGTATTAATAATAAAAAGAATAATGCATTGAAGCAATTCTAAATATGCTAGTGCACTGTCTTTTATAAATTAGAATTCTGGAAAAAGTGGCTGGTAAAAAATATAAGTGGCTGGTAAAATTGGGCATCCACCAGCCACTGTAGCTGGTGGGCAAAAAACCCTGACCATGTATGTTTGCTGTTGAGCCCATGTGAGGGCATGGGGGGAACCACCTCTAGAGGTGGTTTTGTGTCATTACATCACAAGAAATGATGATGCCCTGAAAACAAGCTTGCTGGACCCTTTCTCTCCCCCCCCCCCCCCCCCCCCCCCACCACCACCACCACCACCAGCAGGCATCTGAACTATGTGTTGTCTTTGTTTAAACTGTAGCTCATCAGCAGTAGAATGCGCTGGCCTGAATACAGGACTGCAAACACACAATTATTTCTATCAGGCTTTCCATGTCCTGCACTTTGCACAGTGTATGTACACTGTATGATGGTCATTGTACTTGAATACAAAAAAAATTCAACTAGAAACAAATGGTTATTAAATCTATAACTATTGTTTGCACCAGGGCTCAAATAACCAACTTTTGTCATCAGTGTCCCACAACTGTCCTGACATCTGTCCCAGACTTAACAACCAATCTCCAAAGTTATTTTTTTTATTTAATTTTGCATAATACATATTGTTTCTTATGAACTATTTATGATAAACTATGCAAGTAAATGCTGCTGTGTTTATTGGTGTGACTCTGACAGGCTTGGTGCTAATTTGGTGGATTTCTATTTGTTGTCCAAATAAGTTACTCTCTTCACAATAGCAAGCTACTGGTTGTATAAGAGAGCTGTGTTGGTATTTATGCCAGCTGTGTGTGTCTCTGTGTGTGTGTGTGTGTGTGTGTGTGTGTGTGTGTGTGTCTGTCTGTCTGTCACATTGGTCATTCTGCAAATCACGTGGCAATGTCGTCACATGAGGTTGGTACATAACCCTAAATAACTGGTCATGTGGCTCTCAAACTCTGCTCTCTTGTGGGCTTGACCATTATATTGGCTTTGAAAGTGCAGAGGTGCCAAGGGCTGTTTCAGGTTTCCACCATGTGACCGAGACATGAAGGTTATACAGAAATACTATATATCTGGAAATGATTAGGCCTTTTGCCTTTAGGATCTACAATGACCACCATAACATTCTGGTAACTGCATAGTAACAATCCCAGAATACCATTCCTCCACCCCCCTCATATCCCCTTAGTGGTGCAGTCTGTCTGACCATTGAGTCCTTTTCTAGCAGTAAGGTAACAACACACACATTCACTGTGCTGATGGAGTATGGTGACTATTTTTAAGACTCCCACCCCCCAAGTTGAGTGATTTGCTTAACTCATGCCACATATACTGTCATACACGTCACATACACTGTCCACCCCTTTTGTAGTAGGTTGTGATGCCAGCATGGATCAGATCACTTATTCAGGGTGGAGAGATAGGGGAGTCTTCAGGAAAATCAGAGCTGCTCCGAATGACACAACTGAATAGCTTAGCCCGCTTTCCAGTCCACTGTAGAGGGAGGGGGAGGGAGGGAAAAAGGAAGGCGAAAAAAGTGAAAGGCAGGAAGAAATCAGGAAGGTCAGAGGGAGGAGCAAAATGGAGACACGCTGAAAGAGGGAGGGCTGAGCTTTAAAAGAAGTCATTCTGAGAGGGCACCTGTAAAGAGGACAGGAATACGTTAGAGGGGGTTTGAAGAGAAAGCCCCCTCTCCTTATACTGTCCATACGCAGTTTTGCATTCAGCATGGGGAATCGTGGTTCTCGAGAGCAGCAGGACTCTGAGGGTAGGTGTCGTCTAGAAAGTGCGTCTCTTTGCAGCCCCCCTGCCCCCCTCCCATTGCTGTCTCAATCTACTGCATGCTGTGAGTCATATCTCAAGCCTTTTATTTAGAGTATTGGGACACTGTCCAAAAAAGTCTCATTCTGCCTCCTGGCTTTTTGTTTTTGAGCAGGCTCATATTCTCCCTCTCTCTGTCCCCTCTCTCTCTGTCTGTCTTCCCTCCCTTTCCCTCTTGCACGCTCTCTTCCCCCAGCCAGTGAAGGATTTTGACTATATTTAGGCTGCTCTGCTCCTGGTCAACAATGCAGACTCAGTAATGTGAGTTAGACTGAAATGCATGCTGAGGGGGAGAGAGGCAGAGCAGGAGCTTGTTACCGTCGGGCTGCAAGAGAGGCCTCTGCAAGCTGAGGATTTTTTTTTTACCCCAGTCCTTTGAAAGTGGGTTACAACTGGTTCTGAACTGTAGCTGAGGCCAGTTACAAGGCCAGGTAATATTACTGAGTGGTTGGATGTCTTGTTTACATTATTGACCGGGTAGCTTAATAGAGGTTCTTTGAACTTTTGCAAACTTACATTTATTTTTTATCATGTTGGCTGCAGCTTACTTAAGTTTGTGAAAATAAGAAATATCTATTGCCTTAAGAAATAAGGGGCACCAATGCAAGGCTGGGCAGAGGGGGAGAGGCTGCTATGTCATGGTCTGAGGGCCTACCTATGCTGCCTTCTAGGTGCCATGTCTGCTTCTGTTAACTTGCCTTCAGATACGACATCAAGGGAGATTTTGAGATGGCACAAAAGCATTAAAAGTCCGTGAAAAGACACAGATCTGAAACAATGAGGTCTGTTCAAGTGGTGGCAGAATTATCATGAGTGAGGACAAGTTGATAGTTGTAGCTTAGTAGGGGTATCTTAAGATGCATTGCTCCACTGCAGCAATGTTTGGAGATGGCAATAAGAAAAGAGCTTGGTGGAAATGAAGCCTTTGGAGTTTGTGGTATTTTTTTGAAAATATTAAATTACCATCAGCTGATACTTTATTTCAGTCAACTGTTATGCCTAGTTCATACTACATGACTTTAGCCGTGATTTACCACTCACCGACAGTTTTTGAAGCTCCCCGACAAAAGCTCCAGATTGGAAGCAAATTGGCGTTGGCTCGAGTACTATGTTCCATGAACTGTTTCGCTGGTGCCTCACAGACACATTCCCGATATCTAGCAGGCTAAATATCTGGACCTGTCGGGGAGCTACAGCTAATTAGAGAGCAAGACACGGGTTAAGGGGAAACCTGTGGAATGGGTCACCTGCAACAATTGGAACTCTACTGTATATGTTGCATTTGCAACAGGGTCCAAAGTTGTTCTTCCAACTAGAGCACATGTGTCAAACTCGCGGCCCGCGGGCCAAATGCGGCCCTTCACAAATGTTGATCCGGCCCGCATATCAATTTTAGGTCCACAGTACATTCTGGCCCTGGCTAGTTGAGCACCAAACCAAAAAGGTGGAAAACTGTTTTCAAACTCCAAATGACGCGACTCTCAGAGCAGAATTTGGCAGATTTACCGACTCTGAGACTCAGAAACTCCCCCAGAACCAGAGAGTATTTTAATATTCAGGAGATGAAACAGGCTGTTTGCATGATTGGCTGAACTCTGCGATGGCTAAAGAACTCTTTGCTGACTTTCTAGGAGTTTATGTCAAACAAAGTGCGACAAAGTTGAAAAGAGCGACAAAAAAGCAACAAAACGATGCAAAAAACAAACAAAAACATTGATTAAAACGCCTGAAAAAGCCACAAAAATGACCAAAAAGGCGACATGCAGTAATACAGTCAAAGATATTTGACTTTTTTGGATGTATGCATGTGAATTTAACTCTCCGCCTGGCCCTTGATGTGATTCTCTTTTCCAGTGTGGCCCTAAATGAAAATGAGTTTGACACCCCTGAACTAGAGGAAACCGGCTATAACGACAACAACCCCTAACCCTTCTTTTCCTTTTGTGTTTTATCGCTGTAAAGTGCACCAACAACTTGGAGCACTTTTTTCTGGCAGACATCCATTTTTGGAAGAAAATCTAGTCTTGCACATGGTATTACGTCATGTCCCGTGTCACTTTTCTTGTGTGTTTTCGTGACAGAACGTAGTTTGGAGACCAGACATACTCATCGGCGATTCCTCCTGGTGAAAGATCTTGTAGTGTGTGAGCCAATGTCACCAGTCAGTCAAGTAGTGTGAAAACCACAACTTCAAGACTCCTGATTACAAGACAGCAAGTTGTGTAGCAGGGATCTGATGACTTTGAAAATTGTGTAGTGTGAATTTAGCTTTACTCAGACAGCATGGAAACATGGGCTGCAAAAAATCAGTGTACAGCTGAAACTAGATGATGCTAATTTAGATTTTTTCTTTTCTTCTTCTGACCGATAGCCGACCCTCATTAACTGTCAACCGACAAGCAGGCAAGAGAGTCCCAGTTCACCCGTCTGAGAGGCTCAGACATTTCAGAGTTTAGCGTCCGCAGACAGCAGCAAAATTTTACCAGTTGCTCAACCACGTTGTTGGGTGCATTTGTGGACATATGCAGCCACTTTCCCATTATGGAACGCTTAAACGATTTAAACTCCCAGTCCTCATCGACATAGTGGCATGTGTTACATCGTTTTTTTAAATTAAATTTGCTGATTTTTAACTGTTTAACTGATAGTATTAATCAGGCTTTTGAGTTAAATAGTTAACACTTAACATCCCTAGCTGAAAGGATTGGTCGATAAATCAAAAATTACCATTTTTCACTATCTTATAACATATAGACAAAACAGGAAATAGTCTGCAGATTAGTCAATAATGAAAATGATAGGTATTTGCAGTCCTTCACAGGTGGTCAAATTTTCTCAAAGGTGCAGTAAGCGTGTTGCGTGAAGATTGTTGATATTTGAACTCAAGTGCCAAACATACAACCCCCCCCCCCCCCCCCCCCCCCCCCCCCCCCCCCGCTAGTGTCTGCTGACTAAACAAAACATGGCAGAATCGATGTTAGCTCACGTTAGGTTGTGGATTAGCAAACTGTCGCAACTGCTGTAAAGCCAGCCAGCTGCGAGCAGCCGTCACAAACAATAGCAAATGACAAGGTTAAATGGACCTATTGACAACAGTGGAGCTAACGTTATTACTCACTTGTCCATAATGACAAAAGACCTCATCAGGTTTCATTCCTTTGAAATCACGGAGATTTCTGCAGCGCTTAAAAACCTCACTGATGTTAACAAGGCTCTTCCTCTTTTCCCGGTCATACAACTTTTTTTATTTGTATTCTGTCTCCCCCCCCCCCCCCCACCCCTATTCCTTGGTTGCTGTGCGCTACCTACTGGAATGGTGTTTTGTGGCTCTTGCACACCTTTCTGTTTGTTTTCCATTTACACATGGAACACCGGAATATAGAGAGCTAGGGGACCGTGAGGAGATATTCGCAGAATTTGACAAAGTGTATTGGATTAACATTGTTTACTATACCTTTTTAAGTGTAGCAAAACAAAATTTTTTACTTAAATGTGTGTATGTGTCCTGTGCGTCTGTGTGCAACAGACATATGCGTTTGTCTCAAGTTACGGTTATAGAATTAAGTCAGTACGTGTTGGTTTACATTCTTATCTCTGTCTGATCCACAGCAGGGGCCTACTACCCCGCCCAGCCTCAGTTCACCCCATCGGTGCAGGCGGCACCCGTCATTATGAACCCAGCCCCTCAACAGCAGCAACCACCACCTCAGCCTCCCCAACACATCCCCTCCAAACGCGAACGTAAACAGGTACAGTTGGTATTCTACTTCACAAAACACCTTACACTTTAAATTGACTTATTGAAAATGGATATCTGGTTCAGGATTTACATATTACCTTCTTATGACATATTGTTTGTTCTTCTTCGATCCACAATAGCTTCCGCAACAGCGGTTGCTAATCTTCCTGGGGTCCACATAAATACGTGATACACTGACAGCACACAGACATTACGACATACATACACACGTTGATTGACTCTGACTTTAAGTTCTAAATAAGATATACTCAAAAATGGGACATATCCACCTGTGGACAAAGATCTAGACTAGGGAGGACATACATGCAGCAAGTCTCTTCTACAAGATCACTGAGGGAAAACCTCAGTTTTGTGTGAGGGGAAAATCTCAAGGTAAATAATTGGACTTCCAGATGCACAATATGATAGTTTGGCTTCAGATCCTGTATGTATTATGCTCTACAAGCTGTTTTGAGTAACCTCAGCCATCTCCAAATACAGACAGTTTATCAAATGTCCAACCAGAGAGGAGAATATTTTGGGATCATTCTGAAACTGGTGGCGGCAGATGGCTGCCCACCAAGAGCCTGGGTCTGTCTGAGGTTTCCTCGCCACTGTTGCACCAAATGCTTGTTCTAGGGGGAATTGTTGGGTCTTTGTAAATTATAGAGTGCGGTCTAGACCTACTCTATCTGTAAAGTGTCTTTAGTAAACTCTTTTTACGATTTGATACTATAAATAAAATTGAAATTAGCTGAAATCGAATTAAATGGCTTGATCATATTTACTGATACAAATAGAACAGAAAATATTATTTTATCAGTAATTATGATCAACCAAAAGGTCAAACAAATGCTATGATGGAGAAACTGTAAAACATCATCAGATAATCTATGTATTTATGTAAATATTTACATATCTAACCTTATAACATATGCAACAGAACAGAAATAGCCAACAACTGAAAACAAATTTCACTGAGTGACATGACATGTTATGCTACTGTACTGCAATTTATATGGAAGGAGAATAAAAACATACCATTATGGTCCAGGGGTAACTGCAGGCCTCTTCTTCCCTGTCATCTTCATCTGCCTCCTCCTGATCACTCTCTGCCTCCGTCCCTCTCTCTGAATCTGCAGCCTCCTCTTCATCCCTCACAGTCAATTCTTCCTTTCCCTTTTCTCTTTCACTTATTTCTGCATCTGCTTCTGTGGTCTTCTCCTGCTCTGACCTGCCTGGTCTCTCCAGTTTACTGCCTTCTTCTTCATTTCCCTCCTTCTCTTCCTCCTGTGCACCACTCATAATTTTCTTGGCTGGCAATATCCCCACTTTTAGGCTTCAGCTAATATTGCCAGCTACTCTAGCCTGCAAAAGTCAAGATGTGAAAAGCTCTGGTTATCCTTGTTTTACATTACACTGTAGGGCCCTGTAGCTAATAAGTAGCCTAACAAAAAGAGATTTATTACATGCACACAACAGTTATGTTTAGACTAGCCTTCTTACTCCCATTGTATTTGTTGTTTTCTCAGTTTGACAGTAAAGGATGTCACCTGGTTTAATTTGTGCAGCCTTGTTGCCGTGCTATGTGAGAGGAAGTGGATTGCATAGTACTCCTTAACTAATCACATACAAAAGATCCGTCTCAGCAAGCACTGTGTAGTGTGTTGTAACGCCAGCGAAACGGCGACCTTCTGTAAACGTTATAAATTCAAACATGCCAGTTTGTAATATTTTGTATTATACTGTTCTTGTCTCTACTAAAATCAAAACTAATCAAAGGGCAGAATGCTCTTACAAATCACAAGGGAGCAATTTGACTTTTGGCTAATGTAATAGATGCGCTGTTGTTGATGCTGAGTCGCCTTTAGCATACGTTACCTTCATTACAAATGGGGGGGAGGGGGTCAGCTGCCCCCCTGTAGATCTGCCCTGACCATCAGGCTGAGTTATAAGAATGCTGGTTAACAGCTAAACTTAAACAGCTATGGTTGCAAAAGGAGGTGGTGTTCAGGAGTGGCAACAAGGACACATTTTAAAGAGGCTAAATACAGGTTTAGCAAGGTGGTGAGAGATGCTAGAGACTGTATTCTGAGAAAATGACTCTGCTTCTGTCTGGAAGGGACTCAAACAGATGCAAACAACTGCAAACCAAGAGCCCCTCACTCCACTAACGACTTGTGCCTGGCAAACAAACTGAATGAGTTCTAATACCAATTTGAATGACCCATGGACAATGGTCCTGTTCAGACCTGGCATTAACATGCATCTTAGGGGATCTGATCACAAGTGGACAGGTCTGAGTATGTCACTTTACACCTGGCATTAGAATACGTCTCCATGTGTCTTGAGTGGTCACTCCCACTCTATATGCAAATAAACATGTACATTAGCGTTTGCAAAGACCCAATGCATTGTTGTTTTTAACCGGCGGGGGGCAGCAGTAGTAATTTCGTACATATTCGTAATTTGGGTACATTTTATGAAAGAAAAAATAAAAGGTTATTGTCTACCCGTGGTCCCTGGAGACCTCCATGCTTTTGACACCACCGCCTTTGCCAGGCGCGCCTGCACACAGTGCTTCAGAGAGCCGGGGGATGAGAGCAGACGGGCGGGCAGGTGTCAGATCTTTGAGCACCGCAGCTCCACATCCCGATCGCTACTGCGCAGACTCGGGCTCCAAATGACGTCACCAGCACAAGATGGCAGTGCCCGTATCTGGTAAATTTTGGCTTCATTTTTGTACAGTGGGAGGAAGTGGAGATGTGTGTTCCATCTTTATATGCAGTCTATGGCTGCAGCCATCTTGGCTGTTTTCGAAAATGCCTCAAAAGCGCTCCTCTGTACAGTCATCGTCTCAAACACACCCGGTTGATTGGCCCGGCACATTTCAGGCCGCTGGAAATCTGTCCAAAGCAGAGGGCTACCTGTTTCCAGGCAAATCAAGGGCTCCACAGTAGATTTGTTTTCTAGAGTCACTTTGGCAATGTCTCTTTTGAATTGATCTTTTCAATGTAAAAGTTGTTTATTTAACAACTCCCTTGCAGTAATAACCAATATTACTGTTTTTTTCCCCCATAGTAATTCAATGACCTGATGGTTTTGAGATAATGCAGCTAGCCAGGGGGGTTGCAATCTCTCCGAATATGATTCTAAAATCATTCTTAAGTCTGGACGTAGAGTTCAGTTTACTGATTGAAGCAGATAGTGGGGAACTCAACCTTAACTTGGTGTGCAGTAAGAGTAAGCTGCTGTACGACATATTCCTCAGTTCCACAGTGTGTCTAGTGTTTCCTTTGCTATCTAAGATGGCCCTCGTCTGGTATGTGGTAGCTCTCTGTGAACTGTAGCCCCAGTTTGTGCCTCTCATGTAATCATCGTCTTTACAGTACATTTGACACTGATGCTGTTTACATTTACAAATAATTATTTTTAGACATTTCCAGATTTCTCAGACTTTTCTGTCCAGATAAAAATATGCTGTCATTTTTAATCTGTTTTACACAATGCAACTCTTTTCATTCTAACGAAGATTTCAGGCAATTTTCAAGTTTTGTATTTTTGGATGTTCTTATTATACCCTATCATCTATGCAAAATTCTCAAATGTAAACATTCATATCATGAGTGGCACAAAATTGAGCTATTTGATCATACTTATCTAATTCTAGCCTATCTACGTAATTTGCATAGTTTTTCCTTCATTGCCCTGTTCATCAACTGTCAGTGTGTCTTAAAACTAGTTTTGGCTAGCTCTGAGCTTTTGCCAGTTTGTATGGGTGTGTAGTCAGGTTTTGGCCTGTTCTTTTTAACTTTATGGAGGCTAGAATGTAACCTTTCTTGTCTTCATCTGATTAAACTTCCCAAATGTATCCTCTGTTGAAAGAAATAAGATAACATAATTTGTAGTTTCTATTTAGAATCCTTGATATATTTAGGCTTAGTATAGTGTCAATCCCTTAATCTTTTACCAGTATTACCAGGAAAATGCTGTGTTCAATGCTGGGACTCTGTTCTGCTGCCACAAGACTTACATGATGTCTGGTCCCCCTCGCTGGGGGACTTGGCTGCTTATCAGTGACTGTGGTTGCCTTGGGTGGACTTTGGTCCATTCCCATAGGCCCCGACTTATGCTATAACACTGGCTTTAAGACCTTGTGCACAATCACTGTCTCTGTCACACACACACACCATCCACACAAAATGTAAAACTCCCATATTAAACTCAAGATGACTGACAAGGAGTGACTGGAGGAATTGCAGCACACATCTGTTTGAGTGAGTGATATAAGTGCTTCAGCCATAAGACCAGGCAAAGGCATGTGTGTGTGTGTGTGTGCAAAAATACACCCCACCAGTATTGCATTATTGGTTTTTGGGAATGATGCACTTTGAGAAAGTAGGCAGAGATTTTGTGACACGTCAACAGGACACAGGGCTCTAGTGTGGGCAAAATGTATTTACAGGACAGTGTGCAGCTGCCCTAAGGAACTTAACCTTTACAGTATGTAGTTGCATGTAAGTCAGATAGAGAAAAAGAGGGTGAGTGTGTGTTTGAACTGTCTGGATTTTAAAATAAGTATTTTCCAGCCTATTGAGATTATCTTTTTAACTGCCACCGATGACCCAATTTTGGCCCTTTTAGTACCTGGTTTCCTGCAAAAGTTGTAGCTTTGCAAATTGCCCTTTTTTCTACTTTTTTGCTCTCCCTCTCACTGTGTCAACGAGAAAAACCACAGGGGAGGGGGGGTGAAGGACGTGTAAGCACATAGCTCAGCTCCACGTGGCCACGGGTCTCCTCCCCCTTCTGTGCCGGAAGGGCTAACCAACCAGCCTTCCTCTGCTGCTGTGGCACCACACTCCTCCTCCCCGTGTGCTGGTTTCCTCTCCTCTCAGAAGGGGTGAGCCTGAAAACAAATCTGAAGAGAGACTTGAGTGTGCAGGATGAGAGAGCAGACAGAGAGAATGAAAAAAAGGGGGAGTTTCTTCTGCTAGCTGCAGCTCATTTGATAACGATAACTTCTTTTTTTTTTCTCCTGGAAACCCTTCCATTCCCTCCTACTCTGCCCCTCCTTCACTCTCCGGCCCCTTTAACTGTCTGTTAGTCTGTGTGGGAGGGGTTGTGCATTCCAATACCATAGCTTTACAAGCCCACTCGCTTTATCCTTTTTTTCCCCTCCCTGTTCTGTTCAGCATATTAGAAAGGGTGATTCAAGTTGTTAGCTAGCTTACTGACAGTCAGGCCCAGCCCTGCTCTGTCCTGGTCTGCTGGCCTGTAGAACTCTATCACAGCCTGAATGTGTGTGAGTTAAGTTGAGATAAAACTCGACGTCCACCCGCCATCCTGCTCTGTGGGGTTTAAAGTCCGGCCACGAGTCTGTTGGAACAGCTACTCCAGCCCCAGGATGAGAGAGGCCCGCTACGGTTTGTAATGCTTCCGAGAGTGGAGTTAAACCAGTGAAAGGTCAGTGGTGACAAGCAAATATTGTTGTTCTTAAAAGTCCAAAGTAGGCCCGTAGAGAAGCAGTACTGTAGCAGCTCAGTTAACTTTTACAGTTTAATCCTTGTTCAGGGACTGTGTTCGTCACTTTGTTTAGCAGCGCTGTGGCTCATACCAGTTTCATGACAGCTCTGACTTCCTAGAGTAAGTATGTAGAGTGTCGGTGAGAGTGAGAAAAAGAGTGCTGAATAGAAAGCATGTGTTTGTAATGTATGGGCACTCCTTATGAGTGAGTGATCAGATTTTTTCACTCAGTTTCCCCCCCTCTGTGTGTGTGTGTGTGTGTGTGTGTGTTTATATATACACAGGAAACCCTTGGGTTGTCAGCCTGCCCTGATCGTGCTTTGCCTTCATGCGAAAGAGGCATTTTCACAATAACTTAAACCAGCCGTGGAATTTGTTTGACAATTTGCTTGAATCTGCGAGAATCAAGTTGGTCAACTTGATTCTCGCTCAGTCGAACTCCTGGTGTATAACTGGCCAAAGCACATTCAGCTGTGCAGCAGAGGAATTTGCATGGTGGTTAGTGTTCAGATGTTGTGTGCCTCAATGTTCACAATGTGGGAAATGTAGCTTTCATTGAATCAGAGGCAGCCAGCGATTCATAGACAGAGAAAGGGCAGACAACTGTAGGCATTGCATCATGGGATGGCAACTCTTCTTTTTTTATGCTGTCGTCTTCAACTTAAACATTTTAATGCTTTACCTTTCTCCTTATCTATAGGAAAGCAGCTAGTTCTCAAGTGCTTATCCACACATACAGATTATTCTTTTTTTATTCTTTCCTTTCTGTAATCATTTGTGCTCTCACACTGACAGTGGATCTCTTCCCTCTCCATCCATAGATCAGAATAAGAGACCCTAACCAAGGTGGTCGAGACATTACAGAGGAGATTATGTCAGGGGGCCGCAGTGGCTCTACCCCAACCCCACCACAGGTGAGCTACAATACCATGATTCAGACCAAAGACGGTTAACACATCAGACATACTAGCACACTGTTACAGTTTAAATTTTGGTTTTAGGCACCAATGACATTTTTTCAGGAAAATTGTAAAAGTATAGTGAATTGACAGACAAAACACATAACACTTGCAAATCAGTTTTCAGATCAGTGCAAATGTAGTGAGCATCAGAAGTTTAGTTACACTGATAAATTTGAAATTTTAAACGCTCATTGATGAAATTAATCAGGGTGCTGCTTTTAGTTCATGTTAGCATCAAATTTATTTGGATTACCATTAGGTATGCTGTATATATAGTTTTTTTTAATATACTTTATATACTAGATACTGTTTACTGTCTATGGCTGGTACCTGGCAACAACTTTCTACTGTGTAAATGTCAGCTTAGTGTATTAAAAGATTTAAATGGAACTGGAATGGAATTTACTTGTCTGCTCTGTCCATATGCTACTTCTTTATGGGGAATGCTGCAGATTGCCAAGTGATCTATGATTTGGTCTGAGTTCTGACGTGTGGCTAATATATACACCAAGGGAATGATGTGAAACTATATTTTTTTTCCACCTAGTCAAGCGGAAAATGAATGTTGTCCTCACCGCTAAGGTCATACCTTACTTTCTGGTGTGTGTATGTCTCCCAACAGACAGCCATATCGGGATCAGAAAGTACAGCTTTTGTCCAGGCCAACGGTGAGAGTGTCACAGCTGCTGCTACACCAGCACTGGTTAGACCAGGTGAGTGCCACATGCACAGGGCCATGAACACAGTCACACAAAGATATATATGTACAATTTTCAAATTATCATTTTAATATTGTTCATAATTCAAGGCATGTGTATTGGTACTTCGGATATAGTTAATGCAGTTATTATTTTATTTGCAGCGGCAGGTTATTTTGTGCTTTAAGATAAGTGCAGAATAAAAATGTTCTATTTGCATTTCCAAGACTGTCATTAGCTTTCATTTAATATAGGTCTTAAATTCAACTTAAGCAGCAGTGTTCTCAACGCATTTTACTTACTGTGTAAAAAATGACACTTACATTTTCCCAGCTAATGGTTTCCTCTTAAGATCAATATCCTGTTAAGAGCAAGTTTTACTGAGCTGTGGAGCTTTAAGCAGAGAAAAAGGTTGGTGTTGTTGGGCTCATGTTTCATGAATTAGCCTTTGGTTTTCAAGGGAAAAAGCCTAATTAATAAAACAAGCCAACATTTTGTGAGCTTGAGCATGTTGCAATAGTTTAACTGTGTGAATATAAGGGCATTACAAATTACAGCCTGCAGGGACAAACACTGTGACCAAGTGATATTAAATAGCAGCCTCTGAATAATTAGGGACTCTATCTGTAGTCTCGAGATAGCGACTGTAATGATGTGCCACTATAAACAAAATTTAATTAAAATGAAATTATCTGGACACTAGAATGTATATTTTACGTGTTTATTGACAGCAATACATGTTTTGGTTAACAAATGTTTTGAGCAATTATTTTATATTATATGTTTTCATCTGTAAAAGCAACTATATCATGTAGTTCAGTTATAGCTATGAAGGCAGCTTGTTTAGAGGGCATAATAATCAGACAATGTGGCACCTTAAGAGAGCTCGTTGGTTTTAGTTATTCTACAAATGCACGTCAATAGAAACTCTAATCTTAATTCTAGCCGTCAATGAAACTTACTTTGTAAAGTGAAGTGTCATACATCTTTTAAAATAATTGACCTGATTAGAGGTGGACTGGACTGATTCTGTTTTACGGGAATCCGATACATTGTGATTCAAATCAGATTTTTGTCAGGAAGGTTTGAAATAAGCATGTGGAATTTATGAGTCACAAACACAATACGTATATATCATAAAACCGATAATTTGTCAATCTATAACTCCTACTTCGGAGTCTAAGAGTAAGGAGTCTCACATTATATTTAGTTTCTAGTAAATCAGCATGTTTGAAGCTACAGTACCCATTAGATGATTAGTGCACGTGATTCCATGTCTCTAAAGTCTCCACAAATACCTTTTGATATTGTAGTGATCCATAGATTGAGTTTTGATATTAAGTGTGAATTGACAAAAACATAATTGAGCTCATGATTTGAGCTCATGCTCATGATTTGAGCATATATATATAGATATAGATATAGATATAGATATATAGATATATATATATATATATATATATATATATAGATAGATAGATAGATAGATAGATAGATAGATAGATAGATAGATAGATAGATAGATAGATAGATAGATAGATAGATAGATAGATAGATAGATAGATAGATAGATAGATATATAGATATAGATATATAGATAGTGATAGAATAATAATAGTGCTTTTCAGAAGTCTAAAAACATTTTCTTTGGACCCTCCAGATGACAGAGGGAAACCTACGCCCCCTCCTTTGTCAAAGACCCCTGAACTTGCTAAGGGTGACCTCATCCCAACAGAGGCAACCTCCTCTGACACGAACACTAAGCCACCTGCACCCCCTCTACTATCAGAAGCAGAGGATATCCCTCTCAAAACTATTCCTACTCCTGCACCCAGTGCTCCTGTTGCAGATGTGATGGATGCGCCCCCACCTCCCAGGGAACCCACCCCACCCCCCCAGTCAGCGCCTGAGGTGCCTGCCTACCCTGCACCCCTCCCTGACCCTGTTCCCACCTCTGCTGTGCAAGACAAAACAGACAAGAAAATCACAGAGGCAAAGGAGAAGGAGGTGGTGAAAGAGAAGGAGGCTAAAGCAGAGGAGGCAGCTGTACCTCCCTCCACTAACGGTGTCACAGAGGTGGAGCCAGAAAGCCCGACGGTCATGTTGCCACCCAGTCACCTGGAGACTCTGGAGTCTCCCATTGCACAGCCAGAGGAGCTACGCCTCCCCAACGGCCTGCCGCTGCCAGCCCCTCAAGACCCCGAGGTGCCTGCCACCAGCCCGACTGAGTGTGACGACAGCCCCATCGCTGAGCCTGACATCAGCGAGCAGTCTGTCATACAGACCTCCGCAGCCATCACTCAGGCAGCGCCTACACCTGTGTTCCAAGCCCCACCTGCCCCTGTTGATCAGCTTGCACCTGCACCCGCTGTCCAGGAGATTCTTGCTGAGCCAGCCGTCCTGGCCGCACCCGCCCAGCCTGAGGTACAAGACACGGTTCCTCCAGTCGCCCTGGACATCAAAGAAGATACCCCAGTGCCCCAGTCCACCGCCAAGGAAGAGAAGCCATCTCCTGCAGAGCCAGTTTCCATAGTTGACAGCACCCCAGAAACTGCTCCCACTCCTCCCCCTCCCACAGCAGAGGAGAGGGAGGACACCCCTCCTCCCCAGACAGTCACCCCTGCCCTTGTAGAAACTACTATGCAAGGTCAGTTGGTTACAACATGCTAAAATGTTTAATAGTTTAGAATTGTAATCTCTTCCATCATTAATAGAAAACCTTCCTCGGCAGGACTCTTCTGTCAGATATGTTTGAGTTAATCTGAGGCTGATTGTGTTCGTCTTCCTTTCTTCAGCCGCTGTGTCTGTGCCAAAGAAAAAGAGGAAGATGAAAGATCTAAATAAAAAGGAGGCAGTGGGAGATCTCTTGGATGCCTTTAAAGAGGTTTGTGTGGAATTATCAATTTCTTTTCTTTGCATGCCCTTACAACTGCTTTAATTAGCCTACTGTTACTCCATGCCTGTTGACGGAGGCACAGACATAGACTTAAACCTTGACTTCATTAAGAGGCTGTTTCTGAATTTTAATGTAGCCCCCCGGGATGGTTTTATTTTACATATACATTTTAAGATGGCAGTCTGACTGTCCTAACCCCTCTCCCATCTTTAAACCAGGAACAAGTAGTGGCTGCGCCGGAGCCTGAGCCTGCCCCTGTCCCAGCACCAGAGTCCAAGCCCCTTGCTGCTTCCCCTCCTGCCCCAGAGGAGGCGGACCTGACCTGGGAAGACAAGGAGGACAAAGAGGACAAGCAAGACGCTGAGAACATTAAGCCAGACTCTAAGCAGACCGACACTGACAAGAAGTACCAGTACAAAGAGGGTTGGTCTCTGAACCGTGATACCTTTCAGTGTGAACAGTGATCTTATCTCACTTAATCCAGGACTTAGCAATGTGTCAGTTGACTACATTTATGTTTGCTTTTTTGAAAACGAGGGAGTGGCATTTTACATTATGTGCCCCTGTTGATATGAGTGTTCAGTCAGTTATGTTATGGCAAGGCATCAGTTTTGAACAATAAGCACAAGAAGAAGATTGAACAAGAACATTTTTAAATTGCAGGTGAATTTAGTTAATTGTACGTCATGGCTCTTTGCCTTCTTGCAGCTTTGTTCTAGTATATGAACACAAAAACACAGTTAATTGAACATCTGCCTTCAAAATCAAAGCATAAGATAATATAATAATTTCAACAGCTTTCTTAAGATTGCCACTCATTAAATAGTAACTCTTGTACCCACAGATGAACCTTGTCTTACACAAAACAGAGATTACATATACTGTAATATTAACATAGTAACATTCATTTATTCATTTTCTATCATATCTGCCACCTTGTGGACATTATGAGGCATGACCGTATCAACAGTTACACAGACCTAGACTTATTTTCTCTCCTTTATTACAGTAAAGCTCGGCTGTGTAGGGAGCATTACGTCTCTGACACTATGTCCCAGTTTCATTCTGAGTTGATACTGAGGGAAGTATAACTTAAATATTTTGCAAATGCTTTCAATAAAAGAACATTATGGTCATTTTTTGTTTTGGTTTCTCTTTCAGAACAATGGAAGCCAATCGACCCAGAGAAGAAGAAGCAATATGACCGAGAGTTTCTTCTGGGCTTCCAGTTCATCTCAGCCAGCATGAACAAGCCTGAGGGTCTCCCAGCCATCAGTGATGTTGTTTTAGACAAGGTGCAACCTCTCACACTAAAGACATGGCCATACAATCTTGAATAGTTACTGTTATGTTTATATTATGTAAATGTGTCTCTGATTTATTTTATTTTTTCAAATGTTTATTGATTTTCTGTTACTCTGGTATTGCTTCTGTGTGGTTTAAATGGTGCTGTATAGATACACTTGCCGCCCCTTGCCATAGACTATCTGTCCCCATGTTGAGAAAAAGACCTAGATCCTATGAGTCAGTGAAAGTTATTTTTGCTAGGTGTTTGATCACCACAGAAGCACTGATGGAATGTAACTAATGTCCCTGTGACTAAAAACATATAAGGATCAAAGGTTGACATAATTAAATCTTAGCAATTATCTGAATAGTTTCAGTTGGTATTTCTTTCTGTCTTTTTAGGCTAATAAGACCCCTCTGCGTCAACTGGACCCCAGTCGTCTAACAGGAATGAACTGTGGCCCTGACTTCACACCCTCCTTTGCCAATCTTGGCAGGCCTGGCATGGGAGGAGGAAGCAGAGGACCAGTAAGTTAACATTTTCTTAGTGTGTTTCAAGAGCTCCGCACTTGAAGTTTATAGCCGATGAATAAAATGGTCATCCCCTATCTCTTCTCAGCCGCCAGGTATGGGCATGGGAGTTGGTGGTCCACGTCGCTCCCAGCAGATGCAGAGGAAAGAGCCAAGGAAAATCATCACCACCATGTCCCTCGGTGACGACGTGCAGCTGAACAAGGCAGAGAAGGCTTGGAAACCTACAGTGAAAAAAGTTGTTCACAGTCGTGCAATAGAGGAGCCTGAGAATGATTCAGAGCATGCTAAGACTCAGGACCTGTTTAAACGAGTTCGCGGCATCCTCAACAAACTGACTCCCCAAAAGTTTCAACAGCTAATGAAACAGGTGACGGAACTGACTATTGACACTGAGGAGAGATTGAAAGGAGTCATAGATCTTACCTTCGAAAAGGCCATTTCTGAACCAGACTTTTCAGTGGCCTATGCCAACATGTGCCGCTGCCTTATGGGGGTAAGTAATACCACACACTTTGCCACATGGAAATATGTTGGACTGTTGGTGGTTCAATCCTGCAGTTGTGCACAGAGCTATGATATGTGTTAAATGATCAAATTTAATTTCTAATAAGACATAAGCCTGCATGATGATTTAAAAAAATTAGGGCTGTCAAATGATTAAAATTTTTAATCAAATTAATCAGAATTTTCAGTGGATTAATCATGATTAATCACTATTTGCAATTACACCTGAATCCTAACCATTTTTTTCTGAAATGCATACCAAAAGATACTAGTGCTGTCAAGCAATTCAAATATTTAATCGCATTAATGTCATAGTTAACTCGCAATTAATCGCACATTTTTATCTATTCTAAATGTTCCTTGATTTCTTTTTGTCCCATTATATTTTCTCATTTTAATTCTCTTATCAGCCTGGAAAAGTAGATCGGCTGCTTTGTGACAATGTTTTTTTATTGAAAACAACATTGTCATATACGTTATGTTCAATTTCACACTAACATTCACACTTGGATCTAATAATCTGTCACATAATGTAACGCTGTTACCTCGATGTTCCATTGCAGGTAGTACTGCAGATAGTACTGCAGGTAGTACTGCCTCACGCCTGAGGCGAGCGTGGCTCGTCCTACTGTCTATGGGATCATAGCGTCGTCAGCGGCATAGCCGTCATAGCAACTGGTTTCCCGTGATTCATTTCCTGGTTCTCGTTCTCTTTCATAACCTCATAACCAACGTAAAATCAAGGAGAGGGTTTTCCTGCTCCAGGTTTCCCACCGTGGTCAGAAAGAACAGAGGAGACACTTTGTTTCTCTCACTGACTGTAGAGTCACTACTCCCTCGCTCTGAAGATAATCGCCGTCACGAGCCTACAAGCTACGCGGCTAGCAAGCTAAAACCGGCCGAGGCTTGTGTCTGTTTTGTTTGCGGTCTGCGAAATTACAAGACCCGCCCTTCAATCACTACTATTGGCCAGGCGTCCAAGGTAACGTAACTCTATTTGTTCAGGTCCTATCCCCTGACCAATCCACTATCCTCACCACTCGCGGTGAAATGCCTAAACCAAACCAATCAGCTGCTTCGTAGGGCGGGACATGGTGTGGCCATAGACAGTTAAAGAAGTGGACTAACAGATCCCGTTGCTCTCTCTATGCGTTACTCGTGCGTTAAAAAAATTATCGGCATTAAAATGGGTTTGCGTTAACGCCGTTAATAACGCGTTAAACTGACAGCCCTAAAAAAAATCATTTAAAATGGGGGAAATAGTTAAATGAAGAAACACTAAAAATAGTGGAAGAATTTCAATGATGTATTTATAATTTAGATTACTTCACAAATATGTAAAAATAAATAAAAACAAAAATAAGAACGGGCAACAAAGCAGGAGTATTATAATATCCTTCGTCGGAGTCCAGTGATGACCGTAAGATAGTGCCACATATCTGGGCTACTGATCTAAGTGATAGGATTGCAGAACAAAGAACTGACTTACACTTAACAACCTTACACACTGTCTTTTCCTGTTCTTTTTTTAATGTATGTTTCCTCTGCTCTTTTCAGCTTAAAGCCGAAACCACAGAGAAGCCGGGAAACACTGTGAATTTCCGCAAGCTGCTGCTAAATCGATGCCAGAAGGAGTTTGAAAAGGATAAAGATGACGACGAGATCTTCGAGAGGAAGCAGACAGAGCTGGATGCTGCCTCAGTGGTATAGTACTACCTCATAATATATGGGTTGGGGGCTTCATTTAAGCACAAAAACGAGTCAAGTTGGTAGTTAAACTTGGGTATATGGTGGGAAGTTTTCAGAGGTGACCATATATCATGAGGAAGCCACTATGCTAAGATTTTTCATACAGCTAACCATCCCTTATCACGATTTCCTTGTTGTCTTCGCCCTTTTCTATATGACATTGTTTCTCTGGCAGGCGGAAGAGAAGCAGCGGCTCAGCGATGAGCTACAACAAGCTAAAGACCAGGCCAGGAGGCGCTCATTGGGCAACATCAAGTTCATTGGGGAGCTGTTCAAGCTTAAAATGCTCACAGAGGTCATCATGCATGACTGCATTGTAAAGCTGCTCAAAAACCATGACGAGGAGTCCCTGGAGTGCCTGTGTAGACTGTTGTCCACTATCGGCAAGGACCTAGACTTTGAGAAGGCCAAGGTACAACACACACACACACACACACACTGTGTTCACTATGCCCTATAGACTGACTGACAGGCTGAGGTTGGATATTGGATGTGAAAAGAAGGAAATGGTTCTTCCATAACATTGCACTTTAGATGTGTGGGAACTTCCCACACCAGGAGTAATTTATACAGTCCTATTTTATAGCGATCGATTATCTATTAAAAAATGTTCTATGTTCTATACAAAATGTCAAAGTTTCTATTAAAGAAAATAAATATTTGTATGCTGTAAAGTGGTTAGAAAAAATGAAATCGGAATCGGCTAAAATCGGTATCGGCTGGTCAAAGTCAATGAGAAATCGGAATCAGCTAGAAAGTTGTAATCGGTGCATCTCTAGTTGTAAATGTAGTGGATGAAATGGACTCATCAAACTGTTGTGGTCAATCCTCAGCCTCGTATGGACCAGTACTTCAATCAGATGGATAAAATAATAAAGGAGAGGAAGACCAGCTCCAGGATCCGCTTCATGTTGCAGGATGTGCTGGACCTTCGACGGGTAAAGCATAAACAACACGCACACATATACAGTACACACATGGTAACAAGGCATTGCAACATATTACTTAGAAATACTTGCAAAATACAATGAATTACGCACTTTGCTGATCACCAAAAGATCAGTGTTCTTCAAGGTTGAATCATTTCTTTATTTTGCATGATCATGTTTAGCATATTCTTTTTTATATTGTAGTGTGCATTCATGCGTTTTGTGTTTGAGCACCTCCAGTAAATGTTTATTAGTTTCAATTTCAGTGTAGAATTTTGTCATTTTCTCACGTCACACACCTTATTGAACGTAGCGTGTGTGACTGTGTGTGGTGCTATACACACAGCTCCACACTGGTCCTTTAGGCCTGGCCTGTGATTGGCTCAAATATGGGCTAAGAAAGAAATGCACAGCAACTCCTAAACACAGCTCTGTGCCACAGGCTGAGACAATAGACTGTTCCACACAATTTCCGCTGTCTCTTCTAGCCGTATTAATTCAGTTCTATTAATGGATCAATTAACATGTCTTTAACTAGTTCATGAAAAAAAATTGATCTAGTATTTTCATCTTTTTGTGTCTTCTTCGGTCATTTCCATTTAGTTGTGCTCCAGTGCTGTTGAAGCTTATTTCTCTTAAGGAATGCTGCAGTCCTGTAGTTAGGCTCCCAGTCCCACCCACACAGTGTTATAAAACTTGCTGTCTTCAGTGCTTTTACAAGCCAAAATCAGCTGCTCCAAGTCAGCACATGTGCCCAATTTAACTGTGAAACACACTCACACACACACACACACACACACACACACACACACACACACACACACATTCTCTCTCTCTCTCTCTTTGTTCATTCCTTTCTAGAAAAAGGCTGAAGAGAAAAGTTAAAAGTCAGGATGTTGATCTCCTGATCCATTCCAGGTCTAGTCTCTCCCATGTAGGGATGTCATGAGAACTGATACTTAGTTAACAAGTTGATGACAAAATTCTGATAACGTGACGGTACTCGTTTTTACCTAGATTACTGCAGATACCCTAGGTACCGGGATGCAATTCTTCCAGACCTGAAGACAGCATGGGGGCAGCATAAAAGCCTCAAGTGTTCTAATCTGCCGTTAAATGGCAAAGAAGAACGCCTACCAGCATGGAAGAACAGTGAATAGCTCCTTATCTCTATTACGCTGGTTAAAGCAACTCTAAAGAACGTATCCCGCTTCGGTCCCCCTACAGGTTGGAAGCAGAATTCTCCATTACATTACATTATGCAAGTTTGCCAGATCAGGTAGCGCGAGCTGTAGTTCGAATGAGACAACCGATAGGGGGACCGAAGTGGGAAAAGTTCTCTAGTGTTGCTTTAACTTTAACCAGCCTGGTTCTGTGTGGAAAAAAACGACGGCAGAGAAAATCAAACTTAACATACCTGCTGTTGGAAGGCGAACTCATTAAATATAATACCGTATGCTGCTAGCTGTGTGGCGATGCCGGGCTTTGGAGCTGTGGGTCCATCAGCTACCACCACAAATAAAATGTATTTTTGTGTGAAACACTAAACATATTGTTATCCTTATGCAGCAATACACATTATAAAGGAGTGTATTTTGAGGTACATAGGATTTACTGTTGTTTTTTATCGTGGTATATAATTGGGTAATGAGAGTCGTGGAATTTCACTGGTATTGGTATTGACTACTAAATTTCTGGTATTGTGACAGCCCTACTCCCACAAACACCATAGTAATAATAGGTATCCATTGTTACCATCTGTCAGCATTAATACTGCTAGATGCCTTTGTATCACCAGTCAAAATGAGAAATACTTCAGTACAATTAGGTCAGTGTGATGAGACTACTGCACCTGTTGCATATTGTTTAAAAATGTGAAGTTACAATCTCTTTGGCGGCACCTGAATCTCACTTCCCAAACCGCTTTCAACTTTTCATGGAAATGTCACCACATACACCCAGTTCGTAATACTGCAAATGCAAGGCCTTTCATCTATCTATTTGGCAATCGATAGTGACTTAACAGACATTTATTTAAATGAAAATCTTTAAGATTATTACTTTAAGTTGTATAGTAGGAATTGGTGATATGGACAGAAAAATTACACTAATAATTTCAGATTTTTAAACTTTGATTGACATCATATTTTCCCATCCAAAACTTCCAGAGAAGACAAATCATGTCAAAAAAATAGAACTGTCGATGTCATCACTCACCTCTGCCCTGTACTCTCAATCTGTCCCTCCATCCCATCCCAGAGCAACTGGGTGCCCCGGCGAGGCGATCAAGGCCCCAAGACCATAGACCAGATCCACAAAGAAGCTGAGCTGGAGGAGCACAGGGAGCATATGAAGGTGCAACAAGCCCTCATCTCCAAGAAAGAGACGGGTGGCGGCCCTGGAGGCAGGATGGGTGGAGGAGGTTCCGGGGGTCGTGGGGGCCCTCACACCCAAGGCCGTGGTGCTCCTCCCCAGGACGAGGGCTGGAATACAGTGCCCATCTCCAAGAACCGACCTATTGACGCCTCTCGCCTTAGCAAAATCACAAAGGTAGGGGAGAGAGGCCAGTGTTAATATATATCAGGGTTATTAACTAGTTGGATGACGCTGCACACATTAAATTTGCTAACCATATGGTTAAATTAATTAACCTTTCAACTGCAGCAAATTCATACTTAGCCTGTTTTAGAGTTTTAGCAGGTAGTGTGTATTTAACCAACAGTTTCTTCTTTCAGACTCCTGTTCTTGACTTCAACAATCAGTTGCTTGCCCCAGGAGGTAAAGGCACATGGGGGAGCTGGGGTAAGGGCAGCAGCGGTGGCACCAGTGCCAAACCTGCAGATTCAGGTAGGTGTCCCATATTGATGTGATGATTATACATCAAATAAATGTAGTTGAGCACCTTAAAGCAGAAACTCAACATGTGCTATGTTGTGTACTTTCATCCCAAGGCTCAGAGCCAGGCGGCCGTCCAACCACCAGCACTCTGAACAGGTTCTCAGCCTTACAGCAGCCGTCGTCCTCAGGCTCTTCCGTGGACTCGGACAGACGAGTTGCTCAGAGGTGAGGAACAGGACACAATTGTTCAAGCCTATTCAGAATCTCCACTAGCAAATGCACAGTGGGACCCTACAGAGTCAGATTCAGTCTTTGTGTTATCTTTTCCTGACTCTGCTCTTCCTCTGTCCTTCCATAGAAACAGCTCGAGTCGAGAGCGCAGTGATCGCTTCGACCGCTCTGATCGTGGCAGTGACCGATTTGAAAGACGGGATGAGCGGCGGGACGACCGTGATCGTAACCGACTGCAGGTCACCAAGCGCAGCTTCAGTCGGGAGAATGAAGAGCGGAGCAGGGAGAGAGAGCAGCGTGGGCCGGCCGATCCTGTCCGCAGAGTAGCGAGCATGACGGACGACAGAGGCAGCAGAGACAGAGCCAGGAGCAAAGAGAATGGTAGGACGCGTGACGTAGCGGTAGTGTAGATTTAAACTACATATTTAAATCTGAGAATAATCTACTGTGCTAAGAATGGAATTCTCTGGGAAATCCAAATAATCAGAAAATATGTTTTGGACATTTCGGCCATCTATAAACTGAACTACATACTATACTTACCAAAAAAGAATTGTACAACAGGAAATCTTTTTACTTTTGTGTTTTTCTTTCAGCAAAAGTTAGCATAAATTAAAATAAAAAAATGTGTTTTGTTTGAACAGTTAAGCGGGAGACAGCTGCCCCCTCTCCCCCTCTCCAGACCCTGACCACCACCAAGCCTGCCTTGACCGAGGAAGAACTGAGCAAGAAGTCGACGGCTATCATCGAGGAGTACCTCCATATCAACGACATGAAGGTACACACTGAAATGCATATGAAAATGAAAAGAAACCAGACTTCCCTTACACAGAAGTACAAATCAGTTTTTTCTTGTTCCATTGCTCAATTGCTCAAAAAATTACCCGCTGACAAAAAAAATGCTTAAAAATTGCTGTTGTGGTGTTCTCTTTACCTCGTTGCATTTCCTGTGGTTGCCTCACAGTAAATCGTAATTCATTGAATACTTTCAATGTTAGGACGCCGAAGCAGGAAATGTTTGGTTTGCAAATACAGCCTATATTACGACTGTAGGAGGCGTATCGCTAAACAGATAGGCTTCTATCAATGCAATTACAAACAGTAAAGCTTTACTACCTGCCTGTATTGTTTCCTGTAAATCCCTTATACTTGTATATTACAGGCACAGTTTCATCCTTACAGAAGTGTGCCAGTACCCACTAACAGCCTTACAACAATCTGTATATCCTTCTCTGTCCCTACAGGAGGCTCTACAGTGTGTGCAGGAGATGAACAGCACTCAGCTGCTCTTTGTGTTTGTACGAAACGGGCTGGAGTCAACGCTGGAGCGCAGCACCATCGCCAGGGAGCACATGGGCCTGCTTCTGCAACAGCTAATTAAGAACGACATCCTCCCAACACAGCAGTACTATAATGGGTCAGTATGGAGCCCCAGAGAGGTGGTTCAGTACGATAAGTAATGTAGTATACATGCATAAAAGGTGTCATTGACTTTTGCAGAAAACTATGAATATGTTTACATTTAATAAGTAAATATTTAAATCTGAGAGCAAGTGCAGTTGGACCAAACTCTTCTGTGACGTGTGTTAGCAGAGTTTTTAGTGTTGACTGAAATAAAGTTTATAACAACAGGATTAAATGAGCAGGCTTTAGCTAGTGAATTAGTCTCTGAAAAGTCATATGTTTGAAAGCAGTTGCTGAAATTGAGTAATCTTTCTAACCACTATGCTTAGCCAAGAAATTCCCATATGTGTGTCAGTGAGGTGCCATATTGCTTTGTTTTCCCATCTGTTAAGCCATTTTGAACTTGTTTTTCATCCTTTAAACCTTGAATAAACTCTGAAATGTGTGCACTGTGTGTTTCCTCAGGCTTCAGGAGCTCCTGGAGGTGGCTGAAGACATGGCAATAGACATCCCCCATATCTGGCTCTACCTGGCAGAACTGATCACTCCCATGCTCCATGAGGGAGGCATCCCCATGGGAGAACTTTTCAGGTTAGTCCCCAGGCCTCACTTGGCCCCTCAGCATGTCAGCAAGGGAAATCTGCAAGAGAAGATACCTTTTTGGCTGTTTGTGTAACCTGTGTTGACTTGTTATGCTTCCAGGGAGATTTCAAAGCCTTTGATCCCCCTGGGGCAAGCTGGAGTCCTGCTGGTCCATATTCTCACTTTGCTCTGCAAAGGAATGGTAAGAACCAATCAATTATAATCCTTTTATATATTATATTGTATCTAATAGTGTATTCTTCTGACTGATAAGGGTTTTTAAATATTTTTGAAAACCAATACTAATTGAATGCAGTTCAGTACTGCTTTTTGCCAATCACACTGAGCAAATATGTGAATTTGAATCTGTTCATTTGGCATGTTGATGCCAGTGTGATCAGTGTATGTGTCCATCAGTCTAACAACCAGTCTCCATCTCCCTCATTAGAGCCATAAAAAAGCGGGCACCATGTGGAGGGAGGCTGGCCTCCGGTGGAAAGATTTCCTCCCCGAGGACGTAGACGTCAACAAGTTTGTGACAGAAGAGGTGAGAGGACGCTCACCAGCTTCATCATTAGCTGAGGAAATTTGCGATATTAAACATTTGTTAATCATCCA
Organism: Gymnocephalus cernua; assembly: GCA_023631565.1. Classification (NCBI taxonomy): domain Eukaryota; kingdom Metazoa; phylum Chordata; class Actinopteri; order Perciformes; family Percidae; genus Gymnocephalus; species Gymnocephalus cernua. The sequence continues at coordinate 30,743,643 of CM042430.1, forward strand.
TTATATTGGAGGCCTTTAGTATAGGTATGATACCCCACTATAGTATCAAAACGTTATAGAATATTTGCTGACAGGATTCAAGTTCAATAGAAACCATTTATGAAGTGCAACATTACAATATTGTAAGCTCCAGTTTTTGTGTTACACCAGAAACCAAACTTCATGATTGTGATCATTGTGTTCCCTTTGTCGTATTACTGTGGTCAAAACTGATTATGTAGAAGTTGAATGTGAGTTTGCTATCAGGCACTGAATGAGAAGTGGAGTGAGTAGATTTTACTAGAAGTAACATGAGTTTTTTGAAGAGATGAACAAAAAGCCTGTTTCTGTCTCCATGGTGCTAACTAGCATGTGGAGTTCACACTGGGCGACGAGTCGGAGGAGAGCAAAAAGGAGCTGAGCTCTGCAGAGCTGACCAAACAGCTGGAGAGACTGATCCAGGACAAGGCCAACAACCAGAGGATCTTTGACTGGATTGAGGTTTGTATTCCTGCTTGAGTGTAATTTATAGCAGCGGTCCCCAACCTTTTTTTGAGCCAACATATTTTGGTCTTCAAGGTGTGGCGGATAAACACGACAAAATAAAATGATACAATCAGCCTGAAAACAAATATTTAATAATATATATAATATGAAAAGAAATGTAAAATGCATGAAAAACACAATGTACCTTCAGTGGGAGCCCTGCACTTGTTTCTATGCAACCAAACGGACCCATCTGGGGGTAACAGGAGACAGTGACACCCAAAGTGCGATCCTTATGTCCAGTTTATTCTGTGATTTTGTTTTGATTGCTGTCACGGCAGAAAATCGGGGTGCTTGGTCTCCATGTGTCGAATAAGTTTTGAAGGCTTCATTGCCTTATTTGCTATCTTGTCGCCACATATTATGCAGAGTAGGCTTGGCACATGAGAATCACCTGTTGCGATAAATCCGTATTTTAAGTAGGGCACCTGGTATTGTCTGTTAAATTTCTTTTTCTTTGAAGTTGTAGGCTCCTGTTCTGTCTCCTCCTCCGCAGGCCTTTCCCCCTGAGCAGAAAAAGCTCTGCAAAGACGTTTATTTACTCATTTTTTAGCATGTTTGTGGGTTTCATTGAGCGGTAAATATCACGTGACATGTGTCAAGAGGAAGAGACGCGCGAGAGACGGGAGAGAATCCTGGTCATTTTTCAAAATAAAACATTTTAGACTGATAATCAATTAAAAGAAAAGAATTGTGCGGCCCAGTACCAAATGGCCCACAGACCAGTGGTTGCATTCTTTTACTTCCATCTTAAATCTTTACCTTTTTAAGGGCTTAAAATGAGGCTTTGGTCATGTCTGTGTCAAGCACATGTTTATATATATACTTGCATATTAATGATATCCACACTCATTTCAGGGTGGTTCTTAAAGTTAAGTGATAATTAGTCATGACTGCTATTCAGACATAAACATGAGACCAAATCTGTCTAAAATGCACCTTTATGCAGGGAAAAAGCTTGTTTTAGTGTACTAGTTCTGCATGACACCATGTAAGACTTCCAGAATGTTAAAGGCTGTAATGGCATTAAAGGACTTTTCTAACTTCAAATGGTAAGTCATTAAATTCAAGAACCTGAACCTGAGACACACCAAATGTGTAATGAATTCCTCTGGGATTCAGTACATTTATTTGTCACCTTTGTCATTTTTGGGGAATCATTTACACAAAGAAAACATGCAATGCAAGTTCACACCAAAAGACCTTTCCTTTCTAACTAATGTGATGAACTCAAAGTTTCAATGTTTAAAGGTTACAGGTTCCCACGAGCTGTTATTATGTGTTCCTTTCTGTCTGCTATTAATGAAGCTGTTTAGATTACCTCCAGTTTTCTGCATGTGTGTTGATGAATTTGTCTTGTGTAGGCCAACCTAGATGAGCAGCAGACCTCCTCCAACATGTTTGTCAGGGCTCTGATGACCTGCGTCTGCCAGTCAGCAATCATCTGTGAGTCAGCATGTACCCTTTACGTCCCTCATTAGAACCTACTCATGCAGGACTCAGATAACGATGAAACAGATATCACTAATCACTATGGAAATATGTCAGCGAGTTACTACTCCTCAATACTCGTCAAGTCAATCCTAACTCAAACTATATCATTCGAGTCCCTTTAAATTTTTTTCCAAAATGAATGCCTGCAGGTGAGAACCCCAACAAGGTGGACAGTGAGCAGATCAAACTGAGGGCCAAGGTGTTGCAGAAATACCTGAAGGATGAGCAGAAGGAGCTGCAGGCTCTGTATGCCCTGCAGGCCCTGATGGTGCAGATGGAGCAACCTGCCAGTGAGTGGCTGCTGTCAAGCTCATGTTCTCCCTGTTATCCTTTACCACTTTCAGAAATGTTTGTATGCATTATTGCTATGTTAGTGTTCTGCAAAAATAATGCAGGCAAAATGACTTTTCCGACGTAAATTCTGATCAATTGTTCTTGTTCAGCTTTTTCACGTGGAACTGGTTTAAAATATAGTTAAAATTGCCATGAAATGTCTTGTTAACATTACTCGTCTCTTCCCTCCTTCAGATCTGCTGCGGATGTTCTTTGACACTCTTTACGATGAGGATGTGATCAAAGAGGATGCCTTCTACAAATGGGAGTCTAGCAAAGACCCTGCCGAGCAGCAGGGCAAGGGCGTGGCTCTTAAGTCCGTCACCGCCTTCTTCACTTGGCTCCGCGAGGCCGAAGACGAGGACGAGTCCGACAATAGCTAGGGGCCCTCGAGCGGCTGGGAGAACTGGTGGGAGTTCAGAGAGGATCATTGGGGAGAGCAATCGTTCTGTGGATGATTCAGAAGACCCTGAATCAGCAAAAACCTTCTGCATAAACAGAAAAAAAAGCAAGAAAAAAATTCTTCATCTGGGAGAGATTGTATTATGGATCGAACGTTCGATCATGTTATTTTTTTGTTTTAGTTTTTTTTGGGGGGGTTCTTGTTTTTCCTTGCGAAACTGAATGTCTTTTTTTGAAATGAATTAAATTACAGAATTAAATAGAGAGATTAGTTATGAAAGAGAAAGCTGAGAAGCGTTACAAGCCGTGGGAGATAATGCTGTTTCCTTCAGTATTTCTTTGAGGTTTATCTCCTGTTTTCAAATGGCTTGTCCTCACCACAGCAACACTATTCAAGACTCTGCTTAATGACAGATATTTAAAACACCTTTAAAAGGCTGTTCACATCTATATTTTTGATGACTTCATCCTTTAGCATGTGAACACGACACAGCAACATTGTCATGTCACGTGAACGGTGTTTGAGCTACATGAGGCGCTTATGTAGACGGCAAGCTTTTGTTTCTCTTTTTTCCGGCGTTGGATGGTTGGAGTGTGCGTTTTATAATAAAATGGAAAACTACAAAGAAGAGTGGCGAGAGCTGTGTAACGGACATTTCAGGCAGGAGTTAAAATAACGGTTGTTGACTCCCGAGGATTTCACAAAGACTTTATGTGGACAGTGTCACTGAGGAGCAGGGCAATGAACATTGACTATTTTGCTGCTGAGGGTTACCCTAAACCCCCAAATACCCTCCCATGTGTCTGTTTGACTTGTTTCCTGTGCTTCAAAAAACAAACTCTGGACTGAAAGGGAGAGCAAGAGCGAAGGCTCACATCAGCACCCTCCTACGAAGCCTGTTGTGGGATTTAAAAAAAGATAAAATAACATTAATAAGACTTGAAAAAAAGTATACAAACTTTAATGAATCCACTTTAATGAAAAAGAACTTCAAAAAAAAAAAGTTAAACAGTACGAATCCTACGGCCTTTTCTGCTTCCATGAGTGGAAATGCATTTCAGGAGAGTTCTGTAAATATATAAATGTTTTTCTTTTCTTTTTTCTTTTCTTTGTTTTTTCAAAGAACAATGCTTAGGTAATGCCATGTTATTTTTCCCCTCATCTTAAACCAAGTCATTTCCCTGTATTTATATTTTTCTCTCCTAAGCCGGCAGAAGGTGCTTGTAATTATCCAACCCAAGTCATTGATTACAATTTAATTGAAAATTTGTAAATACTTTTTTGCTTTACTTTATTAAAAATCTATTTAATTAAAGTAAAATGAATGCCTCTTTTCACATCCAAAACTGGAAGAGATAATAAAGATTGTTGCCAATAAAAGAAAAACTCCCATACTTGTGCGTTTGTGAAGACTGTTTTAAGGCGGATTGTCCTGCTCATGTGGGACTGGCCTATCTGATCCTAAATACTACGTTCCCTCTGTTCTGCCCCACCAACACAGCTGGTGTGCTTGTGTTCTTAAAGTCATTCAAAGTAACTGTGTATTACACAAATGTGGTTTTTATGTTTTGTGTACTACTCTTTTTATTCTTTCTTTTCTTATAGGCATGGCGCATCTCCAGTCAGAATTTCCAAAAACATTCCCCCTGCAGCCACCTAATATTAACTTGCAGTATGCCACAGTTTATACAGGCTTTTTGAATTAACAGAAAAAAGGGTCAAGGTCCATTTACTAGCTTTTTCCAGTGCTTTTAACCCACGTCTCTTGGTTGTCATCTGCGGATGAAGTTTGCTTAGTTATCACTTCCCCAACACCCAGGTATGTAACCTAGGTGACAGGATGACAACCGAGCAATGCTGATGAAGGCAGATTCAGCAGTTGACAGCTCTGGAAAAAGCTTTTTTGTTTTGTCAAACTAATTGTAAACTAATGAACCTAAACACTCAACTGTTGTATAGGCATTCATTACAAACGCAAGCTGTCACATTTTAAGATGGTGCCCCTTTTTCTCAGCTGGCCTCTGATACACCTAATTCTGACAAGCATTTAAAAAATTTCCCATTTAACAGCTAGTCTAAAGTCATGGGGGCAGTAGTATCTAACGTATAATTTGTTCTGTGATATCCTTGATTGAACACTGATGGTAATCCAAGTCCCTGAGGCAGTGTCTTGTGACCAACAGCCTGCTGACTAAAGCCGTTCAGCTGGCCAAGAGGGCCGTGGTTGCTGGGAGGAATAATGTAACTGGTAGCTCGGACAACAGGCTAGAGAAAAAGGATGAAGCAGCTGTGATGTCATCCCCCTGTTTCTAAAGTGGTTGTTGCACAGACGGGGCTTCACACTGACTGAACACACAGCGTTGGACTTCTTGGGAAACTCCAGAAAATAAAACTTGGCCATCCTCAAATCTTTGCTTTTTGGTTACATGAGTAGTTGGCTAAGTTTCAGATGGATAAACAGAAACACAACAATGATTCTGCAAAGCTCTAAATCTGTCTTCCTGTCAAGGTTTTCATACACGATTTGAATGATTGCAATGAGTTTCTATCATGTATTCTCCAAATATGGTGCAATTAAATCATTTTGCATAAAAACATTTTAAACCAAATTATTTGCATCCTAAAGGTTTGGAGCACTGCAGTATTTTCTTAATACATACTAATTTGAGGGGGCAATTCTAATTATAACTTCATGAAAAGATTTTATCCATTGCCACAATTCTGATTTGCTGAATTTTCTAAATATTCTTTATAATCACTGATTTGATCCAACATTCATGAACATACAAGAATGGCAGGTTTAAACTGAGATATAGAGCCTGTTTCAGTGGTTGCAGCGCAGCAGGTCAGACTCTACAGCTGCATCTGTCTTGTCCTTTAATCCACAGACACGTAGAATGGGTGTTCACTTGTAACCAGCATCAAGCTTGGTAGCTTTTGGACATCAGATTACATGTAACTTATTCCTGGCATTGGCACTTAGTTAAGGCACCACAAAAAAAGAACACAAATAATTTCTATCAAACAGGAGCCATAAAGCTACCGAATATTTTTAAATTTTTTTTGGCAGGGGACCTGTTCAATAAGATTTTAATGTTCACTTAAAGACATGATTTAGTACAGAATTATATAGCAGTGATAAATGCCATGCACTCACATTACAAATGAAAGAAAAGGTAAACGTACTGAAAATCCAGTGGTCAGTGTGCATGTTGGCCTTGTGTTTATGTGGGTTCCCTCTGGATGCTCCAGTTTCCTCTCAGTCCAAAAACATGCAGGCCTCCTCGAAATAAACATTCTTAAGCAGCGACACAGAAATCACTGCTTTTAGACTGTTGTCCAACGTAGTTATTCAAAAAGCTGCTCTTATGTATCACTGCCTTTTTGTCAGAAGGACTAAGTGTAATCCACACCTGAATAAGCTTGAGAAGTAAACATATAGCAAGAAAAGTTGTTGAAGTCCCCAGATAGTACAGAAATATCAGTGCTGGGGAGGGGAGTGGGTTTCACTCTCTGGCTCTCAGCCCCCAACACCAGCCAGAAATAGAAAGTGTGGTTGTCCTGGACCGCTCCTAAATGCAACTTGGTCCAAAAGAGTGTGTATGCTCAGCAAACTGCTTCAGCAAATAAAAAATATAAAAATAACTCAGCACCTCAGCATTTTTTAACACATTTTTACTTTAAACATTGACAGGCAGTCGATTATATTTGATCATTTCAGAGCTCTGTTGCACAGCCCACACACTACCCCACACTGTCCAATCTACCTCATAACTGTTTCCCTGTTCAACTGTTCAGATGTTCTCTGTTAAGCAACACTTCACACACAATACAGCAGAAACCTTTGTAGGCTGTAATCCAGCCTCTGTGTAACCTTACCCAGAGTCAGGCCATCATTTCAAGCTGCCTTTATCAGTTTATCTTTCTTGTTACGAGACCTGCTCTATCCCTGCTGACATGCTCTGCCTTATCTCCAACCTGCTTTCCGGTCACTCGGGTGCAGTGTCACAGTCAGCTGGTCCCATTTTTCAGATGACATTTTCACACTGTTGCGTCACAGGTAGACCTATCAGTCCTTTCTATGTATTTCTTCCAAAGTATATTTGCACAGTGTACTGTGAAGGTTCAAGGTTCAATTCATTCTCAACAAATTAAAAGACACGTACAATCATAAAACATAATGAAGATATGTGAAATTGGACACCCTGGTAAGCTATTTAAAGCTTGTGTAAAGGGGCCCAGACACTAGCAAATAATACACAGACAGGCACTGTACAGTTCAGTTTGTTATAGTACAGAATCCTGAGAGGACTTACTGACATTGCATTCCTACTAGCAGATATTCTTTTTTCCATTTCATCAGATCAGCATGTTTGAGCAATTGTTTACTATTATTCTGATGATGAATGCAGGTTTACATCAGTTTTGAGCTGAAAACACTTTTTAAGTAATAGCCATCTCTGCAGTGGTGAGGTCCATCACTTCCCAAAGTCTTGACACATTAGATGAGTAAACAGTGAGATGACATGGTTGTTGGAATGTATTAATCTACTGAATTGCAGCTATTGAAAGTTGCTCTGTTAGTAGGCTCGCATTGCCAGGCCTTTCTCTACAGTTTGTTAGCAACAAAATCTACAAATTTTGAAAATGTTTTCTTTCTTCTGTAGGCTGTTTGATTTGTGAAGGCACTATCAGTGAACATGTGTGTTAAATGTGAATGTTTCTAATGTCCAGATCTTCCCCTGATAGACAAACCTATGTGACCTCCTCCAACAAGAAACTGGCTGCATATGATTCAAAAAACAGTATGTCAGTTTATAAGGAGATGAGTTTCTGTTTTGTTGTTTGACATTTACTTAAGATTGCACATCTGCTTGATGGTTTGTGGCTATTGCTTGAATATCATTTGAAGCCATCTGCAAAATGTTTTTAAATACATTTCTTCAGTAGTATTATTTGTATCTGCAGCCTGCTAATGGGTTTTAAATGGTTTACAGAACACCCTTCTGTGCACATCTGTTGACTGTTGTAGAAGGCATGCAGGATTTCATTTGTAATGTGGGTGAACTGAGGCAGGTAAATCCAAAAATTATCCAAATACCAAAAACCCACTTCTAGGTGTGCTCTTTTCCTGTGTCTGCAGGGTGTTTACAATGGACAAGTGATACAATAAAAAACACTCAAAAAGTTCACTTTGTATATTATATCACTAGATAATAATACACTATAACTACTATGTTGTTAGACTTGTATTATATGCTGTATCATGTGCTTTTTTCTATCACTATTATATATTTCCTAGCACAAGAAAACAAATTACATATACAGTACTGCACTGTATATAACACTATATGTTAAGATATTATTATGCATATCATGCTTATTCATACCTTATACCATGTTCCTTCAGCTGCCTCTTCCTCACACTCACTTGAGTTCAACTAAAGTATTCACCATCTTAAATACACTAGAGGGGGCCCTTGCACTGTATATACTCCCCACATTCAGTATAGCAGTAGGTTTTCATGACAGCTTCTTCTGAAATAATTCCCCGCCCAAAAAACATACCAAAATATAATACATTTAGGTAAAATAGTAATTATTAGCTTTTCATATTGGAAACATACGTTACAACCTGTGGATGGAAAAGACGTGTGAGATTGAAGACAAGTGAGTCTTTCTAGAACCAATTTTTTGTAAATAAAAATCTAAAAGCAGGAGGGGACAAAGACTAACAAAGTGACACAGAGCCACCTTAAAGGGGGCTATGCAGTTTTGGCAATTTGTTCGCTGTTTTCTCGCTTTTTGCTCGCAGGTTTCTCTAAAGAGCTCCCCCTACAGCTTCGAAACAGATATAACTGCTGACTCCTCGCTCGGTCAGTCTGCTGTTTCTTCTTTCTCTGTTCCTCCGACAATGCTTTCCTAGCTTTCTGCTTCTTTTTTGCCAGCTCAGCCATGACGATAGTGTTAAAAACTACCTTGCTACCTTGTTCTTATAGCTATAAAGGAAACAAAATCTGCCTGCCAGCACCTCTGAAGTTCAGACAAGATAAAATGTGTAATTACTAGCTGTCTTTATGCTAAGCTAACCGACTGCTGGAGTTAGCTTCATATTTAGCGTAGACATAACAGAGGTATCAATCTTCTCAACTAACATTCAGCAAGAAAGTGAATATTTATCAAAATGTCAAACTATTCTTTGAATTATATTTTTATTTTTCATCCATTTCATCCAAAAAATGGAACATTAGAACCGTCCATTATGTTATGTTTGACTTTTTTTTCTCTACCCGACTAATAGCTGTCATGATGACCCATTTTTTCCCCATGGCGGATCATTGCAGTTGCACACAAACACACAGCCGTGTGTACAGCAAGGTAATGAGCTAACATCATACCATAATGAATCATAATCCTGTAGCAGATGGCAGTGGGTGTGTGTGCACCAGTCTGCAGACCTGCTGGCTGCTGAGACCCACACCAGTGGGGACACAGTGGTTGACAAGATGTCAGCCGGTTCAACTCACCACGCAGTGTACCTTCCCCAGTGGTGGAAGAAGTACTCAGGTCTGTTATCATCAGTGGTGTAACTAAGTACATTTACTCAAGTACTGTACCTAATTCCAAATGTGAGGTACTTGTACTTTACTTAAGTCTTTTCTTTTAATGCCACTTTATATGTCTACTCCACTACATTTCAGAGAGAGATATTATACTTTCATCTGACAGCTTTAGTTACGAGTTACTTTACAAATTAAGATTTTTGCACGCAAAACACATGTAGTTTATAAGATATGATGTTTTAGTACAAATTAAACTAACCAACAATATATAGGCCTACGTCACTTAGTTTATTGACAGAACTATTTTGAATGTTTCCAGTTTCTAAAATGTGAGCATTTTTCTGCATTGAGTAGGCCTACTTTCACTTAAACTTTACTTTAAGTACATTTTCCTAAAGATACCTACATACTTTTACTTAAGAAACATTTGCAATGCATGACTTTTAATTGTAACAGAGTATTTTCACAGTGTAATATTAGTACTTTTACTTAAGTAAAGGATCTGAATATGTCTTCCACCACTGTGTAGCCTGTGAATTTCCTTCCAGGGATCAAGAAAGTCTTATCTTAACCTATAATAATTCATCATCATTTATTTGTTGATAATATTTTGTATTGATAATCTGAATCTGCAATGTAACTACAATTTTCAAATAAATGTAGTAGTGTACAATGTAGTATAGTAGTATAGTACATAGACATATATAGAGACTATATATATATATGTATATATATATATATATATATATATATATATATATATATATATATATATATATATATATCTGTCTATGGTATAGTAGCCTACAATATTTCATTAGCAAGTAACATAAAATGTAAATACTCAAGTAAAGTACAAATACCTAAAATCTGTATTAAAGTAGGCTACAGTACTTGGGTAATTGTACTTTCCAACACTGCATTTAAAATGTATATTTTACTTTGTGAAAGGTGCAGATATCTTGAGTTGTTTCTACTACAGTGTTAGGTCTTCACACCTGAAGCCCCCACACCCAGTATTATAATAATCAGTAGTTCCACATGTAAACGTTTTCCTTTTAGTAGCTCTACGTGCTTCCATTGACAGTTGTAAAAAAACACAATCCTCAGATAATTCACTTTAACCCATTTTGCATAAAATTACCACAGTCCTCGTCATCAACTGCCCTTCCGCATTAAAAATGCAAATCAGTGAACTAATTGGGAACATTAGGGTACACCAATAAATGGCCCAATATCAGTGTGACTCATGGTACCTGTTGAATAAGTAGAAAAACATGCTTTTACATCCGTTGCCATGTTACCTCTTTTTTGCATCACCGTCAGTGATGGAGACATTTTGGACAAGCAATCAAACAAAACATGATTGCAGATACAAATATTCTTCTCTCGCTAATGTATTCATTGAAAAATAGATGGCTGAGTGGTTGTGCCATTCAGCTCAGTCCCAGTGGACTCTGTCTTTCTCACTTACATAACCGTGTCCCCTGCAGCATTATCTGTCGGCTACAGCCCATTTATGATTCAAAATCACACACACACACACACACACACACACACACACACACACACACACACACACACACACACACACACACACACACACATGCACGCTCCTTCCATAGCTGTTTGATACATTCCCTACCTTTTCTTTGATCTTTAGCACAGGGTCGTAAATAATGCGCTAAATAAGTTCTTATCATTAAACACTATCATTAAAGCTTGAACTACTGTCAATAATTAATTCCTTAGATTTAAACTGTTAAATACTGTTTACTGGTTCAAACTGACACATATACAGAATCTTATTCATCCATTTACTGTTTACTATTTTAGTCATTTAGCTATTTGTGCATTTTTATACCTATTTTTGGCTCCAGCCCACTTTCCAGTCAGGTCATAAATTTGCCGAAGGCCTATGGGTAATTATGCATTCGGTGTGATTGGAGACAAGCATTATTTCAGTCAAGGAAGTGATCTTTGGGAAGGTTAGAGGAACGCTTCGCCACCTTGAACATGGAGTTGACAAGAGTGGTCATCTCAGCTCTCTTTCTGCTGGTGGCATTTGGATTGTCTAGTGCCAAAGGTAAGGAAAAAAAAAGAAAAGAAAAAAAAGACCTGTTTTGTGAACTAGTCAGTGCGCTCACTTCATTGATTTACACATTTTACATACATTTTTCTCTTTATTTTTATTATTATTCAGCTTCTTCTTCTTCTGCTGGACTTTGTGAGGCTTAACATACTTAGACTTTTTCTGGAAACTGGAAAGTTCCATCTCTTACTCTTTCAACTAATAGTTCAACTGCTTTCATCTCTTAGTCTTTAACTTAAAATTCAACTGCTTTCACCACCAACAAATCAACTAATAGTGCAACTGCATTTATCATTTTCTCTTCAACTGACAGTTTCAATGCTTGTACCTTGATGGACATTTCAAACCCTTTCAGGTCTTGGAACTTCACCTTTGAACCACAACTTGTTCATACACAATCTATTCCAACAGCTTTCATTACACTGCAACCAACACATTAACTTTCCTTCAGCACTTCCACTTGAACAGCTATTTCAACTTCTTTCAGCATTTGTATTTCGAGTGCCGCCTCAACTACAACTTCAGTATTTCAACTATTTCAACTGTACATTTTTAGTAGTGAAGGTACATCAATTGCACATAGTTTTTTAGTTTTCCAACCGTATCCTCCTTACACACAAACCAGCAGGTTTTTTCTTCGGATCACAAAGGCTTGAACATGTTGACCTTGATGTATGATCCTCACCTTTTTACCCTGGAGTCAGACTTCTTTTCTATTTTTCCATGTGCTCTTTTAAAATGAAATCACCACCTATTCAGAGCTTATTTTCTCTAATTTCTCTAACTAGTTTTTTACCCTAATTTTGGTGTTCCTTTTCCGCCTTAAGGATTCCTCAGCTTCCACATTTCCTCTCATCCTTTACAATCCTTTACTCTTTTTGTGCACTTCCCTACCCACTCATTTTGTAATGGGCTTCCAAACTTTTCAAATCAGACACTCAGTACTTGTGGAGTTGTGCAACTGGCTGCTGATCAGCATTTACTGTTTGTTAGTGGACTCCTGTATCAAACTACCTGTTACAGCACAGCAAGAAGTGCTGTAGTAGATATAAGAGCATGTCAGGGACATATCACAGCTACAAACAAATATGCTAACACACACACATTCAAGTCCCAAAGGGCCTAGGTTTTTTTTTATATTTCTGCTCACATTGATCTTTGCAAGATGCACACAAATACAGAAAACATTTAAGTTGGAAGTTTGTTCAAAGAAGAATTGCACCTGTAGTGAGAATTGCGATTCCCCAAAAAGCATGTTGTGTTTAAATCGGCAGCTTTTGTTCTGTAGTTTTTCATCTTTTGGTTATTACACTGTAAAACCTACTAAGCATAAAGAACATACCAATTACACAATTAACACCACTACTATTATGTCTGCACTGAAACCAGTCTGATCTGTGTCTTCACCTATAGTTGAGGAGGAGAACCCAGAGTTCTGGAGGTCACAAGGCCGGAAGACTTTGCAGTCAGTGTTGGACAGGAAACTCAACACCAATGTGGCCAAGAACATCCTTTTTTTCCTTGGAGATGGTACGTTACACAACACACTAATAACACAGTCTTGGCTGGCTGAAAAGATAAGATAAGGAGAATCAGGAACCAGTGTCTGACCTACCATTTTAAATACTTTGTAATTTTGGTCCTGGTGTCCGTTGTTTCCTGTCTGTTTCATCAATGTGCACTGCAAACAAATATTTCACAGACAACAAGAAGAAGTGTCTAAGTACAATAATACTTTAATCTTTACAGCAGGAACAAACTGCGGAGAGACATTTCAATTATTGTATTGTATAATTATTGTAGAGGAAGTTATGAGTTTATTGAGGCTGGAATTAATAGAGAGAGAGTGTGTGTGTGTGTGTGTGTGTGTGTGTGTGTGTGTGTGTGTGTGTGTGTGTGTGTGTGTGTGTGTGTGTGTGTGTGTGTGTCTGTGTGTGTGTGTGTGTGTGTGTGTGTGTGTGTGTGTGTGTGTGTGTATCAGGTATGGGAATCACAACGTACACAGCGTCTCGTATTCTCAAGGGACAGCTGGAGAACCAGACAGGAGAGGAGACAGTGATGACCATGGACACCTTCCCTAATGTGGGACTAGCTAAGGCACGCAAGCACACACACACACACACACACACACACACACACACACACACACACACACACACACACACACACACACACACCACTTCAATGGTGCACACAAATATGTAAATGTCCAGTACCCATGGGTGCTATTGCAGGTTTGTCATATTGTCAAATGACCACAGGGCTGACCACATTGATATTCAGTTTAGGGTTTATGGATAGCTGTTGTCATACTGTAGGTTGTACAGATAAGATAAATCCCTCTGAGAAAAATGTAAATTTGGGCTATATTCATAAAATTGACTTGATTTTTGACAATATGTCACGCTTCGATAGCACCCATGGGTGACCTGTGTGTGTGTGTGTGTGTGTGTGTGTGTGTGTGTGTGTGTGTGTGTGTGTGTGTGTGTGTGTGTGTGTGCGTGCGTGCGTGCGTGCGTGTGTGTGTGTGTGCGTGCGTGCGTGCGTGCGTGCGCGTGCCCAGACCTACAGTGTGGACTTCCAGATTCCAGACAGTGCAGCCACAGCCACAGCGTATCTGTGTGGAGTGAAAACCAACCTGAACACTATCGGAGTTAGTGCAGCGGCTCGCAACGGAGTCTGCAAGACTCAGAAGGGCAACGAGGTGACATCCATCCTGAAGTGGGCCAAAGATGCGGGTAAGACTAGTGCTCAATAGACTGTGCATAGAAGCAAAAATAAACTCCTTCAAAACAAGACACCACAAGAAGAATACACGCTAAAACATCACCATTGTGGGCGCCCGGATAGCTCTGTTGGTATTGGTTTACTCCTCGACGCAGCGAGCGCTGGATCGACTCCGACCTGCGGCCCTTTGCTGCATGTCATTCCTCATCTCTCTCCCCTCTCATGTCTTCAGCTATCCTGTCAAATAAAGGCCTACAAATGCCCAAAAATAATCTTAAAAAAAACATCACCATTGTGTTTATATTATAGAAGATGCCACACACTGGAAAAGGATGTGTCTATAATTTCCCCAGTTTGGTAACACTTTAACCCCCTATTCAGCATTCATAAGCACTATAGAAACATATTATAAATGGTTAATAAATCACTGTAAAGTAACTGCAAGCAGAGACATTGTAATTGACACCAGTTGTAACTGCCATGTGAAGCTATGAACAGCAAATGAATAATTGATAACACAGCATAACATGAACAAATCCTTACAGTGTGTTAAAACAACAAATCCTCCCAACCATACGACAATATAGGTCGTTTATTCTTATCTTCTAATACAACCCACGGGAGCGTTTATAATGTAAATTATGACCAACAGTAGTGTTTTCCGTCCTTATTCTTATATCTAAACCAGAGCACGTAACTGTCACAGGTTTAAACACCTCGTTAATGTTTGGTGTGGTTACGTTTAGGCACATAAACTACTCAGTTCAGATCAGGTCAGATTGTGGTGTGAGTTAAAATCAGAGCATTTTGTATGTTGCTTCACTTCTGGTAACGCACGTGACTCAGAACGTGATGTAGTTCCGATGTAGTGATTTCTTCCGGGGTTTATAGTCGCATCTTCTTCAGCGGGTGGTGTTTGCTAAGTTGTAATGGGAGAAGTACAGTTGTTAACAAATACATCAATAAGTACTTTATAATGTACTTACATATATACAACCACATTATTGTGTGTAATAAACCATTTTAACGTTTGTAATGCCTAGAGGGGGTTGAAATAAAGGGTTGCTTACATTTATGTGAATGATTTAAAAATGAGTCTTGATCCACTGCAGAAAAGTCACTGTTTTACTAAGGCTCAAAGGAGGCAGCTCCTTTATTAATTCATTGTTTTACCAGTCAGCCCATTATGCTAAATGTCAAATGTAAAATAGAATATGCGAATAAAACAACTACTGCACTTGTGATATTGGTAATTTCCTGCTAATGTAAACAAACTCAAATATAGCGCATACTGCCATGGCTGACAATTCTGAAGGGATAATGCAGCAGGATGGCTTCAAACGGTGCTGTGATTGAAGTAACAAATGGGATTTTGTGACACTTTGTCGGGGAGCAGGCAGATACCTGACACACAGCCCTGCCGTGTCCCACTTTAGTTCTGGCTTCTGACAAAAGAAAATCCCTCAGGTCTTACACAGCCTCAGCAAAACCCGATTTTACCGCTAAGCGCTCTGCTGTGAGCCGCAGTGTCCCGACAGAGCGGTATCAGGGACCACCAGGGAGCTGGAGGCGTTAGCAGCCTGCAGCCACATGTTACACTGCAAGGCAATGTGCTGCAAAGGGAAGCACCTTTATTCTTATCATGTTCCTGTGATACCAACGCCCATAAAGTTCTCATAACACACACACACACACACACACACACACACACACACACACACACACACACACACACACACACACACACACACACACACACACACACACACACAGCGTGCCATGGCCCTGACCATGACCCTGACCCCAGCACTTGCAGACTCAGGTGTGTGAATTTGTGCATGTGTTATATAGTACAAGGACGTTATTGTAAGTATGTGTGTCATATAATCACCTTTTAGAAATGGTCTTCATAGCAAAGTCCTCAAATGGTTCTACTAACTTATATTGATGGAAAGGACTATTTAAACCAACAAAAACCGTTTTGCTACACAAAATGAATGTTTAGTTTTTGGGACTTTTCTCAAATCTGAAACTGAAATAAACTCTTCAACTATTTAATTAAAAATATGAAAAGGGACTTCACTTCTTTCTTGAAATTGTATTTGCGAACCAATTAGATAGTCATTTTTATGGGATACATTTACCATTATTTTCTTGAACATATTGTAAAAATGCCCTTCACAAATACCCAGAGCCCCTAATTACATTTTCAGTCAGTCCAAAACACAAAGATATTCAGTTTATTATCATGGAATACTGAAAGAACCAGAACATTTTCACATTTGAGAGCCTATAAACAGATACGTGTGACATGCACTCTTGCTTGACAATAACATAAGCAATAACAGTAATCATCAAAATTAAATTATTGATAACATCCCAATGATTCACCCAAGATACCAAATGTATTTCTAAAAGGATGCATAAAGCATCACCATTCATGTGGTGCAGATATACAAATTGCAGTCTGGGTTTAAATATTTACTCAGAGGCATTATATTATCACAGCTTTAATGGGAAATTCCAAGTTGGTAGGAACAAACAGATAAAGCATATACTGTACATGTGTCAATCAGTATAGTAATTAGAAAGGATCTAACTGTGAAGCTGTTTAAAGCCACTATGTTAACATTTTAATTATATACAGTATTAACTAGAAGGGCACTCATAGAGCGCAGACTCCTGCCAAGGCATGCCCTATCTCACAGTTTCAATGCAGTGGGAAACAAATTTCAGATTATTCCAACACCACATGAATGCAGCACAAATGCAAATTCTAACGAAAGTGAGAGTGAAAAAAAAACAAAAACGTGTATCCACCCCCTTATTCTGATCTGCTCCAAAATGTTATGGGTTCTTCCTCGGCCTAAGCTACACCTGTCCACCAATTTTCATGAAAATCGGGCCTGTAGTTCTTCTGTTATCCTGCTGACAGACAAACGAACGTACGGACAAACCGAACCAAAAACATAACTAATTATATATATTTGTATAGATGTTTGAGACAATCCCAAAATTGGTGCAGTCTGTATGTTGCTTCCAGCTTCTCAGTGTCTCTAGAGTGCATTGCTGTCTTCCACAGTGTCTTGGGAGGCTTTAAGGGGGATTTAAAGAGCAATGTTGGGCACCAAGGTGGTTAAAAGGGCAAAAGTATATTTTCTACCCCATACCTTAACATAATTGTAATATGCAGTATCTGCAGGGGGTTGAGAAAGTTTGTCATTAATTGCTCAAACGTTTCCAAACATTCAGCAAACTCAATCATATCTTACACAGACATACAGCAGAGTGCATATTTTGTCTATACATCCACCATGAAACAAATCAATCTTCTAGGCAAGTCTGTCGGCATTGTAACAACCACGCGGGTGCAACATGCCACCCCAGCAGCCAGCTATGCCCACAGTGCCAGCAGGAAGTGGTACAGTGACGCTGACATGCCCGATGCCGCCAAGACGGACGGCTGCACCGACATCGCCTCCCAGCTCCTCAAAAACACTGACATAGATGTGAGGTTCTCCACAACACAGATCATTCTCATTCGTTTTTAACAATTCTGCTTTAGAATGGTTAATTACATTTAAGTGTTTGTGCTTGTGTGTGTGTTTCCAGGTGATCATTGGTGGTGGTAGAAAGTACATGACCCCTAAGGGCACAAAAGATCCCGAATACCCCAGGGATTACTCCTCTAGGGGCAAAAGAAAAGACGGACGCAACCTCATTGATGAGTGGCAGAGCATGAAAATTGGAAAGGTGACACTTATTTAACCAGACACAGTAACCAAGAAAACAGCTCCTTTCAGAACTTTTCAACTTGCTGCAAGGAAACTATAAAAGACGGATGGGTGCTTACGTCAGTGACAGCATTCAAATTTTACATTGATGCCAGACTTTCGTTCCACTTATATTCAAGTTCATGGCAAGTTGTGATTAACAACAAGCCCAAATACTTTTTCTGTCCTTCTCCCACTCAGTGTGTGCATTTTCATGTCCTGACACAGGTAGCCCACTATGTGTGGAATAAAACAGATTTCAATGCTGTTGACCCTGAAACCACGGACTACCTCATGGGTGAGTTTGTATTTATTTTATTTATTTACCTCCCTTTGCCCTCTTATGCTTTTTTCTACAGCAGAGCAGTATATGAAGGCAAAGCATTCCCACCAGGCCCTTGAAGAACACAACATCAATAGCCTTGTAGTGTCCTTGATTTACTCAGCAGCTTATTCATTTCATCTTGTATTAGCGATGTCAGTCTTGAATGTTGTATCTCACACTACGGTCCCTGACCCACATAATGTTTTCAAGGTGCAAAAACATTCACAGCGTGAGCCATTTAGGAAATCTGTGGACAGTGTGTTTACTATTTATAGATGATGTCACAATGACATAATTTAGCTGTTATTTTCCTATTATTATGATTGAGTTATTCATTGCATTCACTGACTTTTTTGGCAGATAACAAACTACCAGCAGCTTTTAAACCCCCAAATGACCAAAACTGTTTTTAGTTTTATCTGTTTTATATGTAGTGTCCAGTCCTTATGCTAAGCTAAGATAACTGTCTGCTGGCTCCAGCTTCATATTAAAGGTACAGACATATGAGTGGTATTGATCTTCTCATTTAACTGTTGTCAGGGAAATTGTAGAACTAGAATGGCACTCAGATAGCGCAGACCTCTGCCAAAACCAATGGTGCATTCCTGTGCTCCTCGGATGGTCCTATATTCCAAGTTGTACTTTAAGTTGTAATGTGGAAACAACAAACAAGATGTGTTGCTTGAGTGATTAAACAACACATTGATTGGTTTCCAGTATTTGCGTGACAACGAAGAGCAAAGAAATTGGATCAGGTTAGCAATGAAATATGATTATACCCACACAACATGAATGCAGCACAAATGGCCTATCTTGGAATGTTAACGAAGGTGAGAAATAATTTGTGTGTCTGCCCCGTGATTCAAGTCTGCTCCAAAATTGAATGGATTCTTCCTTGGCCCATGCTTCACCCTTCCAGCAAGTGTCATGCAAATTGGGCCAGTACTTTCTCCGTAATCCTGCTGACAGACAGACAAACAAACAAACAAACAGACTCACCGAGCCAGAAACATAACCTCCTTGGCGGAGGAAATTCCCTTAACTTCATCTTGTAAAGGAATTCTAACCAACCAGCATAAACCGACAGCAGAAAAAGTGGCCCTGCTCCAAGTGTAACCCACTTGTGTCCAAACTTTCAAATCACGGTTATTCCTCTGCTATTCTTTGCCTCCACCGGTATAAATTTGAAAGGTATTCAGCTATTTGTGGTGTGTGGTGGGGTGGAGGAAATGTCGAGATTCAGTCATCATGCTTTTTCTGGACTGAGTGCTTACTTGCTGCTGTAGAGACTTTGTATTTTAGCCTCACACACTGTGGTTTATCACTTCCTTTGTGCTGAAAATAGCAGTAGTAGGAGGAAGATGGGGCTTTTCTTTCAACTGCACCTCAACTGTAGGCTGATAAAACTGATGTATTGTACTTCTTACATAAAAATGATTTGGTCTGTCCTCTCCCCGAGCTTTGTTTGAACCTGGTGATCTGCACTTTGAGACGGAAAGGGACCCAAACATGGACCCGTCCATCGTAGAGACTACAGAAAAGGCTATCCGCATCCTCCAGAAAAACCCTAAAGGCTTCTTCCTGCTAGTGGAAGGTGAGTACAGCAGCTTTACACACCTTCCATACACCCCATCACTTATTCATTAAAAGGTTGGATAATACAAGCCGCAGAGAGGTGACGGTTCTGCTAAAAATAAGGAAAAAACACATTGATGCTAGGTGGATCAATTTAATCATTGATCCTGTTATAATCACAAAGTGACAATTAAAGGAATACACTGGTAATTGTTGTTGTTTGCTAAAACATCAATATGTGTTTATATTTATATTACAGTGACTTTAGCCCTGATATTGAGTTTGTTTGAGTGGTAGTGCCATAGCGACAACCTCCAGAATAGAGAACAGTGCATACCTGCAGTGGATCTGGTGACTTGACATTGATTCTACATACAGCTCAATGAGTTTGCCGCAGTGTGTGCTAGTGGAGTGTGGTTGGCTGACGTGTTTCTGTTCCACCTGGCTGCCTCACCGGCCTCCTCCTCCATCTCTCCTTTAATCTGAGGCAGCCGCCTGGGGACTCCATGGTGCTACTGAGTGTCTTCACAATGACTTCAAAATAACAAGCAAATGTATAAATAGAAGCAGGCATATGGTGCACCCAATCATTGACAGCTCACTGAGACCACAACTTATTAACCAGAGTCTGCCTCACTTTCCAATACAGCTGCCAGCTGGTGGAAAGGACAGAAGCGGAAGAATGTAAAAAACAAAAAAACAGCTTTATCCCCTAGCTTGATCTAAAATGATTTGCTAGGTCCCCTTCCCAAATGTTTTGTTTTATTCCAAGAGACATTTTTCAGACTCACTTCTAAGTGAGATCAGTAGTCTGCTACCTCTAACAATATAACGGCTCAACTTTGGAATCTACCACCTCACATCTGCTGTTTATGCATCCATTTTGAACTTGGCAAAGGGTATTTTCTGATGCTGTACAGTCTTGACAGCTCTTTAAAAACATTTCACTGTCCTCTTCAGTGATGTATCACACTTTCAAGACAAGTCCAGTCACAGGTCGCAAGTCATCCAAGACAAGTCAGAGTCAAATCTCAAGAAATCAGTGGCATGTTGGTGACAAGTCACAACCAACTTTTGAGTCATAGTAAAGTCTTTGTTGTAAAAGTCAATGGAGACAAGTCAAAGTCTTGTCCAGGTTTGAGTCAAGTGTCAAGTGAATGGATACAAATCAAATTAGTCTCAAATGAGCCCAAGTCAGTTGTTGATTTATTTCAGACACCTCAAAGTATTGACTAAAGTCAAAAAGACAAGCTAGCTGGTGAACAAATTGGAGCATTTAGCTGCTAAGAGCCAACTATTTCCCTCAGAAGCAAATCTGAAGTTATTCAAGACACGTGTCAAGTCATATAAGACAAGTACAAGTCAAGTCTTAAGTCACTCCAGACAAGTTCCAAGTTAAGGCTCGCGTCTATAAAGACAAGTCAAAGTCAGGTCAGAAGTCTTCAGAAGCAAATTGCTAGTTTAAACAATTTCATGAACAGTGTTTTTCCATAACAAACAGTTCTTTAAATGTATAGGACTTTTTAAAAAGACAATTAAAAAATCTTGATGGTTGTTTTCGTATTCATTTTTCATTCACAGTTTTCACTAGGTCAACATTTTAGACATTAAATCTCAAGTCAAGTCTTTAGGCAGTCCAATGTCAAAACAATTCACAGCAGTCGAGTCTCAAATCCTAATCTTTGGGATTTCATTCTGACTCAAGTCTCAAGTCTACAGCTCTACTATGTTTACTTTTTGCTGGACCCAGTGGCTGAATCACATTATTTTCTTTTACTTCTGAGTAAAATAAATCTTTGTCTTACTGAGTCAGCCTTATATACAGATAAATGAAAAAAATTAACCAGTTGTTTCTGGTTACATTTTCCAAAACCAAGCACTTTTTCTTACTTTTGAAGGAAGAGAAATAATCAATTGTCCTTTCTGTCCCTTAAAGTAGCCTACCAATCAGTACCAGAAGCCATTACTTCAACTTCCCTCCTCATTAACCCCTCCCTGTCTCTGTGGTCAGGTGGGCGTATTGACCAGGCTCACCATTCTGGCCGGGCGTACATGGCACTTCATGAGACGGTTGCTTTTGACTACGCCATTGCCAAGGGCCTTGAACTCACCAAAGAGCATGAAACTCTAACTATAGTGATGGCTGACCACTCTCACTCTGTAACCTTCAATGGATATCCATTTCGAGGGCAGAGCATTCTGGGTAATTATGAACTGACTTCCTGTATCACTCCCTTTCTAAAATGCATAGGTTGATGTGGATGAAGAAAGTCCACCAAGAGGGAGAGTTTTGAAGCAGGAGACATTCTCCCCTATTCCTCCTTTTCTTCCCATCCATTCCCCCCTCCAGGTGTGTTTATATCCCATGACAATAGACACCCAAGGTGGCATTTTGTGCTTGTTGTGTGTGTGTTTGTGTGTGTATGTGATGCATGCTTCCTCTCAGCTTCAGTGTGCCTCTGCCACCAGCAGCTTGACATTTCCTCTGCTTTCTCTCCCCTGCAATTACAGCCCGGGTAAACACATAAGCTGGTAGCCTTTCTATTTCAGTCCCTTGCTTTCTTCTCGTCTCTCTTCCTTCTGATTGTCCCTGACCATCGACATTGACCATCTCTCTCTATCTCCCTTATATAATTCTCCCTAAGTTCTCCTCGCTCCATCAGTCTTTCTCGCCTGTTAATCTCCCTTTGGTGCGTATCTGTATTGACCTTACTTACTCCTTACCTCTATTCCTTCAACTCTCTGTTCCTTCTCCATCACTGTTCCCTCTCCTTTACCTGGAGGCGTAAACCCCGGGCTGAACCTAACACATTGATGGAGCGACAGAGGGCGTTATTAAGGCTTAAACTGATTTACTGGTTTGCCTGTATTGTAGTAGATGTCAGTGTTTTATATAATGGATCAAAGCACATTGTATGTATTCATGCTTTTACACAGAATACATTTTGACATGTCACAGTAGGAAAAGCACAGGTGCAAATAATAAAACTAACGATGGCTTTCAGGGTTCCTGGTATTGTGTTATATTACTATAAATATGGTGTACGTTATTGTCGCTACACAAATAATTAGGCTTAGCCTGGGGAAAAAGAGTGTACCTATACAGCTGTAGCTAAATATGAAAAAGATGTGTATGTTTTTTAAAATTATGTGAAAATATTGGGGAACAGTAATGTAGTTATTGGGTCCAATTTAAGATCCATTTTACAATCAAAGCTGACGTTAAAAAAAAAGAATGTTGTGCCACACGTAGTTTGGTTCCTGCTCATTACATTGCTATTGTGAAAGGAAATATAGGCTAAGCCTTTTGGGATGTCTGTACCCTGAAAGGCTTTAATATGTACAGGGTAATTACTTTTGGTGTAATTTCTTTCTAGGTCTCTCTTTAACGCTATATTTGTTCTTCTTCTCCCCTACCAGTAGTACTAGTAGTAGGTTTTTCATTTGTACGAAACATTTACACTGGAATTTATAGAATAATATAAAGTGTTACGAAGACTTTTTCTTGTTTGGTTTTCAATGAAGAATTTTAGTCTCCTAAAAGGTCTTAAATGCTGCTTCAGAGGCATTTCCACCCGGTCCAGAAAACAATCCTAGGGAAATCAATGATATTTGGGGGATTTTCTGGCTTGAAAATATTCACATGGGTTATGTTATGTTGTGGTATTCCCAGCTTTCTACACTCTTTTCAGTCATATTCTTATTTTACCCTCCTCCTCCTCTTCCTCCCAGCAGTGTACCATTGCAGCAGTGATTGATGTGCTTGTGAAACTCTGAGCTCTCCATTAGCGGGGAAACTCGCCAGGCTAATGGCTAATCCGGAGAGAAACACTCAAAAAGCTCCTCCTGCAGCATCCTAGGGATCCAAAGACTCCTCTTGTGTGTGTGCGTGTGTGCGTGCGTGTGTGCGTGCGTGCGTGCGTGCATGCGTGCGTGCTTGCGTGCGTGCGTGTGTTAATTTGTGCATGTTTAGCACTTGGAGGCAAAGAGAAAAAAACAGAAAAATAAGTAAGATAAATCGAAGATAATGTTTGATGGTCTCTTTGGATTTTCAAGGTAAATCTCCGCTGTGGGCCACAGACGTGCTGCCTTACACCACACTGATGTACGGCAACGGACCCGGACACAAAATCACCAACGGCAAGCGCCCAGACATCCGTGAAGTCAACACTAGTAAGATGCGCTCAATATTTCCTCTTTTTTTTTCCACGAGAATATCACAGACTTCAGTTTCCTAACAAGTTACAACACTCCTTAAACAGTCAGTAATTAATAGTTGCTTCTATCTATCTATCTATCTATCTATCTATCTATCTATCTATCTATCTATCTATCTATCTATCTATCTATCTATCTATCTATCTATCAAGGACAAACAGCTGGAAACACACAGAAAGAGGAAACTATTTCAAAACAACTGGAATGACCTTTACATTTGAGATCCATATCCAATAATACAGTGTGACCTTTCCTTATAATATAATCAGATGTACTTTTTGTCTGTCGCTGACATTTTACTAATTTAATTTGCGTTATTTTCTTATAAACCAAGAAAGAAAATGATCAGTTCAGGTAATATGACAACACAATTCAATAGATAGGAGTGTAACTGTTCCAGTAAGAAATTAATACTGAAAGTAGTATGTATAAAAGTACTGCTCTTTTTACTTTCCCCACATGGATGATTAGAATTTCACATCATCTTTTCAGCATCTGTAAGAAATATGCAGTCACACTTTAGTTAAAGCTGCATTAGTAGATTTAGTCTGGCCACATGGGGGCAGCACAAGAAGTTGTAGGCTAAACGCGATATTTCTGTCTCTTTTCTAGAAAATAAAGACTACGTCCAGCTGGCTGCCGTGCCCACGCAGTCTGCCACCCACAGCGGGGAGGATGTGGCAGTGCTCGCCCGTGGACCTATGGCCCACCTCTTCCAGGGCGTCCAGGAGCAGAACTACATCGCCCATGCCATGGCCTACGCCGCCTGCATTGGTGCCGACATTAGGCACTGCCAGGGGCAAACTGAAGCACCTGCGGTTCACACCACCTTCACCAACGATAAGAATGGAGCCGGGGCGGCTTGTAGCTTGCCAGCTCTGCTCAGTAGCCTCCTCAGCGCACTGCTGGCACTTGTCGTACTGATGTAGGTCCCTTTTCCTTAGTGAATCCTGTTGATCTCCCTTCACTTGTCAGGGAGGTCAGGGTCAGAGGAGGAGTGAGCAGGGATTTGCTCAAGGTAGTTTCAGCAGGACCAGAGTTATGTTGTTAAGACAGAGATAATTAGATTATTAGAAGTCACAAACTAAGATACAGAGTTTTGTTGGTCTAACAAAGGCAAAAATATACAAAATGCAGCTGTTAGAGATCTATGGAAATAACTGACCACAATACTCCGATACTTAAGCTCTTACACTGGCTTCCGGTAAGTCAGAGAAATAAATCTGTTTTATTTTCTCTATGATTCTTTTATCTCTCACTTGTAAAGCACTTTGGATTGCTGATGTGTATGAATTGTGCTATATAAGTAAACTTGCTTTGCCTGAAGAAGTCCAAATAGAGAATTGGGTTGTCTCTTTTTTCATATAAAGTGTTCTATAGCCTACATACAAACAATGTATGTCATGTATTGACATTTATGACTCCTTCAAAAAACCTTGACTCTTCTAATCAGATCTAATCAGATTACTTTCATCGCTATGTAATTGTTTATTTAGGTAAAGAAGTAGAATAACTACTAACCATAAAGGGACACTTAATCTTTCAATTTATCGGAAAAGTGTGTTTTCCAAATTTGGTTTTCTTTCTGCTGGTTGCTTGGCAACCTCACGGTGACAGATGTTGGCAAAAAATAGTTCCAGCGCGTAAATCCCTGTAAAATCACAACTTCTTTTTATGTACAGATTAAATAAAGAAGAGATATCACCTTTGTCAGTGAGCTTTAGAGGTGCTGGCAGGTGGGTTATTATTTTTTATTTATTTGGAAAGAGCCAGACTAGCCTATGTCCCGAGTTCCAGTCTTCATGCTATAGGCTAATCCCCTGTTGGCTCTGGCTTCATATTTATCAAACACACATGAGAGTGGTATCAATCTAAATCTCAGGAGGAGCAATAAGTGCATTTCCCCAAAATGTCGAACTATCTCTTTGAGCTGTGTTAATATTTGAAAGATTGTCAGCATACATTACTTATGTGTTCAGAAACAGCACATGACAGACCATATTTGTATGATTAAATACATTTGTATATGTAAAACGACACATGATGCTGATATTGTCTCTGCCGATGACATTTTAGTCTATAAAACTGAAATTATCCAACCTTTGATGCATGATGAGTGTAGAAAGGACTCTATTGCTTTGATCCTCTCCAATATCCGCAGTGCTAATTGAGGTTCGCAGCGACTTCGTTTGATGACATTACTACAGCAGTTCATTAATAATGCACAATATTTAAAGATCACCTATTTTTATCTTTGGGTGACAGATTGTAGTAATTATTTTGGACATCTGCTGAGGTTTGGAGTTTATTAAACCTGATTTTGACTCTCCTTGTACTTATTTAGACGGAAAGCATTATAAGCATATTGTCATTCAAATGTTATACAGTACATCGTTTGCAGTGGTGGAAAGTAATTATGTACTATAATTTACTTGAGTATTTCTGTTTTATGCTACTTTATACCTTTATTCCTTTTTCAAGAGAAATATTGCACTTTTTATTCCACTACATGTATTTAAGAGCTTTAGTTGCCTGTTACTGTACATATTAAAATAGTATATACATAATTTAGGATGAGTTTATAAATATGGTGTACTACTTTACACAATCAACTGTATGTTAAAATGAATGCATCAGTAATAATTTAATTATATAAAATAGGAATGGAAGGGGCCATTCCGTCTCCATAGTGATTACTCTTAATTTCGATGCTTATGTACATTTTACTGATAATACTTTTACCTAAGTATCATTTTCAGTGCAGAGTGTTTGTTTGTAATGGGCTATGGATTGTTTTGCGGTATAGCTACTTTTACTTAAATAAAAGATCTACTTCTTCCACCACAGGTCATGTGGCACGGCATGTCTACATTTGGATCTACAGGTCATAGATCAGGTAAAACACATAACTGCCCTGGTGTCCTAGGCCAAAACACATAAAATAGAACAAAAAAATAATGATAGTACCATTGACATAGCAAAAGCACATGATCAGGTTAAAAACAAGTGAGAAAAAAATCAAACACACACAGAAATCAAGGAAAACCTATATATAATTACCACCATCAGTGTTGCGTCAACACACAACTTAGATTATAGCTAAATAGAATTATCATATTTGTGAATTAAGGTGTAAATTAAAATAAAATGTGTCAATGAAAAAAACTGTAATTAAATTGAATTTGAAATCAAGTTCTAAATAGGTCAGAGAGGGTTTGGGTAATGTTGGAGACAGTGAGAGGGTGGGGAAAATATTTTGTTGTTACCAATAAAAAAAACTATAATAACCTATTTACAGCACTAACATTAAACTGAGGTTCTTAATATGAAGAACTGTAGGGATTTTTCAGAATGCTCTTTTATTCTTTTCATTTTGTTTTGGTTGGAACCCAGGATCTTCACAGAAAGGGCTCGTTTTATCTCCTGCTCAAGATGAATACTCCTGTCCATCGAACAAATTCTGCTCATGTCCCACACTTGCTGCTTCTCCACTAGGGCTGGCTGACTCGGTTGAAGCCCTGAGGGGACAGGATGTCTCCCTCTGCCAATGGGGACAGCAGTCTGGGTCAAAGCATCTGTCACTCTGTTCTTCTCTTCTAGTTCTCTGCTCATTCAGGCGCCTCTCCGATGCCATCAGTCCTCATTTTCTTCATGAGATTTTCCTCCGAGAAGCCAAGAAGTCTGCAGGATCTTGATCTCCTTCTTGTCTGCAGTCTCAGCACTAAAACTTTATAATAGATATTAAGGCACGTTTGTTCTGCTGGCTGAATGCTTCAATCTCATTGCTGGCCTTGCACTTGTTGACCGATGTTATGTGTTGTTCTTGGCTCCCTGGAACAGGGAACAGCTAGTTTTCTAAGCTTTGGTTAAAAGCCTTTTTATATTATTCAATAATTTTGCTTGACAGGCTTCAGCTCCTGGCTTTTGCTGTTGATGGCCTAGCTCAGGGGACTTGCTCTTGATGAAAGGCTGGTGTTGAACATGTTTGGATTTTCTTCTTCTGCAGACACTGCAGCCTGGGGTCTTAGTTGACTTGACAGAAAACAAGTGCATCTTACACCTTATTCACTCAATCTCAATCTTTGGTCAAACTACTATTTCCAAAGTCAGCAATGAACTTCCATGCTGAGTTTTATAGCCATTTTAAAATCTTGAAAGGAGAAAAATATATAATAGGAAATAAGGAAGCCTTATCTTGTTTTATGCTATGATTTTCTATTTTAACATTATTTATATCAAACTGATCTATATCATCATATAGTAATTTATTTTTACACATACATACAGTATGTTATGCAGTTAACTACTGCACATCCCATGGTGCCTTACCATAGCCAACTATATTAATATTTAAAACATGCCATTTTGGCCATTTTACATGCTATGTAAAGGTGAAAATATTTTAACTGGCATTTTTTTTATATTTTTGTCTTTATTTTATGCACTCTTTTTCTTGCACTCATGACAGCAGGAGATATGAAGGTTTCAGTTTTGCAGAATGGACACATTATGGCCCGAGGCTCTGATAATGGCATCTCCTCATGTTCTACCAGCCTAGCGGTATCAGCTTTGCAGTCACATACTGTACTGCGCAACAGGCTCTCCGCACTCCTGTGGCTCCCACAGCTGCTCGTACTACAGCCATCCTTTCGGTGGCGCTAGTGCACCGGACAAAGTACCATGTGGCATGGAGAGGGCTGATCAGGCTACATAAGCTGTGGCTTTGCCGCAATTTGATGTGTTATGAAATGGGATCTGAGTGCGCATTGCAGGAAAAGAGGAAGTGCAGAAGATTAGAGTCCCCTGCGCTTTAAACTGTAAAATCACAGAACATGAGAAGACCTTACATGAGCAAAAAATAACAGATGTCTGTCCTCACACGTGTTGAATGTCTGATGAACAAAGTGGCACATACTGCACATTTCCCCCCAGTTTATTTTTTGAGTTTTGTTATTTTGTGTCTCGTCCATTTTAAGAGCGTTTACTGCTAATACAGTTGGTCATTTTTTAACCACTAAATGTTCTACTGATGGCCCTGAAGTGGAAAAACACCTGTGGCACCAACAGCTTTTCATTCTAACTCTATACTTCTGTTCTTCTCTGGCTCTATCGTGCGTATTTACGCACACACAACGTGAGCTGGAGTGTCAATCTAAATTCTCTTTTGGGATCTTTCGGCACCATTGCCGAGTAAATATCTTTATGTTGTGTTACTGTACATGTACAATCAGTAGAAACACGTCGGTCTGTTTCTATCAATCTAGTGAATGCAATGAACAAGGACTACATGCATCTAACAGCCACCATTAACCACCAACCACCCACTATAAATAATTCCATTTCTAGTGACAATTTGTGGAAATATAATGACTGAAAAGACATCAAATTCAGAGGCCTGAAAACAAATATTTGGTAACAAATATTTTTTAACACCCAGATATGTGATTAATCTTTCCATGTCTTATTCCACCATTGCACATCTCTGCGCTCAGGAACAAATTCAATAAGATATCGTCAGTATTTTGTGCTCGTAAATGTGGTTCATAATCGTTAAATGTAACAAAGCACCCACTGAGCACCCATTTAGGGACCGTTTCATCATCCTGTTTGGTGGATGAATTTAAAATGCCTTTTAGATGTCCCCTGATCCGTCCTCCGGTAGGTAACATAATAGGCTAGTGGGGGAGTTGCCGCGTGGGTCAGCAGCTCTGCACGTCTGTGTTTAGAGTCCTGGTGGGCGTTAAGAGACGGTGAGAGAATGAAGATGCTTCAGCGCCGACCCGCCTGGAGACAAGAGTGGGTCGCTTATAAATAGGCCACAATAGGCCTCACAATAGACCAATCTTTTTTTTTTATCCACGACCTCTTCGAGTGCGTTGAGCTATAATGGGTTGCTTTGATTGAACACGCATGAACAGAGAATGTCAAACGCTTATTTTTAGAAACGTTGCCTATATTTGGGTGCATGGACTTTGAGGGCGTAATAAGCCTGTAGCTAGGCCACATCCCACATCACAGTGTGAGAGTATGAAATAGGGTTCTGATGTCCTGAACGTGTCAGACTGCGTGTGAAAAATGTCACTTTCCTCACATGGGCTCCGGCTGCCATAATTGGATGGTCATATTATTGGATCACTGCACAACACCACGTATAAAGCCTTTGGGCACGTAGAGGTCCAACACGACCTTTTCTCGCTCGGACTGTTCTCGACAGGGAAAAAAATGAATTATTATTATTATATCTCACCTTCCGCACAAGTAAGTTGTGTTGCTCTGTTATTATTTCTAAGCATCATAACCTTCAGGCTGCTATCAACTCTGCTATTTTTCTTTTTAGACCTGTTGAAATATGCAGTATGTTCCTCATTTATCATTATGTCAGAGGAGAAGAAATGCAATCCTTGGTTGACAACTTGCATCTCTTGTGTGCACCGCTAACTCCGCCCTTCTCCCCATGTCTGCTGGCATGTAAGGTGACGCCAGCCAATCACATCTCATTCCGCTTCTATACCTAGCAGGGGGAAACAGTACAAGGAGGCGGGAAACTCGTTTGGGCTGTATATAAGCAGTTAAGCGTGGGATTTTTATATCAGTGTCACCCTCCAATGACTCTCTGCCTGACCGAGCGACAGCAAGAGCGAACACAAAGTGACCAAAGATCCGTGCTGGTGGGTGGTGTGGACTGGACCGGCAGTGACCAGGAGGGGAAACCCCAGCCCTTGCAGCTGCCAGGCAGACAAAGACCCATGCTGCCGCCGCCTCACAGAGCGCTGTCCGTCCACTGTGGTGCTGAACCCCAGGACTCGACCCTTCAACCGGTGACGTAGAGCTGAGACCCACAAGAAACACAAGACTCAAGCTAAAAAAAACAAAAACTAAAAAAACATTAGGCTGTATGTATATATGGATTTGAAGCAAGTCAAAAACAAAGAAGAACCAGAAAAATTCAGAGCAGAAGTTGCTGGACATTCCCCCTGCCCTCGGCGTCAATCCGGCGGTCTGAGCACAGCAGCGCGAACCCAGCGGAGCCTACGTAGATGCGGAGAGTGAACAGAGGCTTTCGATCAGTGAGGTACGCTCGGCGTCTTTTACGCAGGGAAATTGGGGAAAGAGATTTGGTAGATTGCTCTCCTAAAAGGCTCTACATGCAGCTGCAAAAATGGGCTGTATCAGCTCCAAAGCGCCAGTTGGTAAGAGTTGTTTTAATATGCTCTCATAAAAGCACGCTGGAGGAAGCCTGACATTTTTCGCATTGTTTTGCTGCAGCCTTTCGCGGGTGCAGGGGCTATGAGTGAGTTTGGGTGCTTGAAGTGCACAGCATGCTGTATGCGAGATATGAGACATATGATAGCAGTGCTGAGTCATATGCATATGAATAAGGAGCCTTATAATAAGCCGTTAAAGATAACTAGAATCTAAACAATATCATCTTAGATGTTAAATGGTGTGCGTGAAGGGGTGCATTTTAGCGGGTGGTGGTGGGGAATAGCTTGAGGGGCTGGTATCTGCACCCTAAACATCGCGATGCTACGAGAGTTGCAAGAAGCTTTTTGGTGAGAACGCCAGTCAGAGGCAGAGAAGACACCGGTGCTCTTGACACCATTGAGGGATGCGCTACTAAACGGCGTTTTATATTTGTGACGAGAAGACTCATCCGGACACGATGGTTCTGACCGCGCTGACCCAGTTTAGTTGCAAGGTAGGACACCTTTTTGCTCGTATCCTTACGCATGCGACCGAACAAAATTTTTTACTCGTTATTTCGAAGAATTTCGACACAACCGCTTCTTGGTGTTAACGTAAAATAACTAGATTAGTTTGCAGTCGCATACATGTCCAAATTTAAACGGACTTCATCGGTGCTTAGAGGCACATACATGCAGCAAGATATAATTTGCTTGTTGCCAAGAAACAAGCTCCCTGTTGCCACTGCATCTTCTTGTTCTCATGGTTGTTTACACCTTTGCTGTACGTGTCTCCCATCCATTCCGTTGGCGACTACATGTCGCCAATATGTGCTACCCGACCTCTGACACGTGTCTCCCCCAGATATCCCCCGTTATTTATTCGACTGGGTCTCCTCTCTATAGCCTTCATAAATCAAACCTGCTCCACATCCATCCATCCATTTATTTCTCTCGCACACACACACACACACACACACACACACACACACACACACACACACACACACACACACACACACACACACACACACACACACACACACAAATACACACACACACACACACACACACACACACACACACACACACACACACACACACACACACACACACACACACTGGTCGTTTATTTCATCTGGTGATGGTAATGATATATGCAACCTTTCAAACTGTGATTTATCCGTCATTTCCATGCTTACAGTTCCTCTCTTCGCCTCTAATTGGTTATGTAATTTGTCGCTTCAGTCACTTGACGATTATAGCGCCTTGTCCCCGTCTCCTTGTCGCGGAGTGCGTAAGGACATGCCCTGTTCCATAAACCCCACATAAAGCCACTGTATGTGCACGTATCAAGAGTGTAATAGACAGTAGGGCAATAGCAGCCACCTGTTTGACTCTCATATTTAGCCTTTATGTGTGTGACATCACACTGCTGCTGGTCTTGACCTAATTGTGTTGATTCGCTCATAAGTCTCTCAGAGAGCCCGGAAGACATGAGAGAGTGAGAGCGATGCACGACCGAAGTCTCTCTATCTGCAGTTTCCACGACAACGGGAACTACAGAGGGAAAATGTGTGTGTGTGTGTGTGTGTGTGTGTGTGTGTGTGTGTGTGTGTGTGTGTGTGTGTGTGTGTGTGTGTGTGTGTGTGTGTGTGTGTTTGTTTGTGTGTGTGTGTGTGTGTGTGTGCGTGTGTGTGTGTGTGCGCGCGCGCGTGCGTGTGAGACCTAAGTGAAATAAATAAATAGAAATAAAACGAAGACTGCAATCTCGTTGCTTTGAGGGACGAGGACACACTTTTGGAGCTGCAGCTCCGTTTTAGAAAGATCACAGTCAGGGGAAGGAGATTAATTAAGATAAAAAGGCGGAACAAATGAACAAATTAGCCACAGATGGATCAGATTCAAGAGAGCCGCCACAAGTTTCAATAAAAAGACTAACCTCAGTTTGATCAAGATCATCACGGTTAGCCTATAATGTGTCTCAACTCAGTCCCATCAATTTATTACATGTGCTCATTTCCATTCAGTTTAGATCTATAGCCCACAGTCATGTCCCTTGAATTGCATCCTTGGTCTAGCTCAGGGTCATTGCTGCAAAGCCGTTGCTACAATGGCTTACCGGACTTGTGCATTGCAGACGTGAAAGCAAAACATTTCTGTTGAAGTGTGAGCAATGTCAATGTCGTTTATCTATTAGGCTTCTGCGTGTCGCAGTAAAGGGCAATACACCCGCCCAACAAACTCATCGACGAAGAGGAGGAGGCTGTGGCGATCCATGCGAAATGTGAAAGTGTCAGTTGCTGACGTGTCACCATGAAATGCCTCTGGGTGTAGGCTGCACCGCGTATACATCCAGAGGGCTCAAATATCTGTCAAATTCTGGACATTAATCTCGTGCTATACAAAACACGTGCACATCTTTCACTCCTCTTAACAATACTTTCATTGACCAAGGTGGCCTAGATGCAACGATACAATACACCCCGGGCATCTGATCTCATCACACCCAATTAAACGGACAAACGGCACATATTGAATTCTGCTGGTGGGCAACTTGAGCTCCGCGCGCTGAACGGCAGGTCTTTGACCCGGGGGTGGTGAGTGATTAGTCTTGATATTGGACTCAATATTTGAGATGGGTGCTGGCGACTAATCGAGCGAGTCCTTCTTTTCACAGACAGTAACTAGAAACGCCTCCCAGCAGCGGAGGGCTGGAAAGAGGAGCCAGGCACTGACATTTCGAGGCCCACCTCTTAATCTCGTTTTGCAAATCTGATTTGAAGAGTGGCGAGCACGCACATGATTGCACGTGTGTGTGTGTGTGTGTGTGTGTGTGTGTGTGTGTGTGTGTGTGTGTGTGTGTGTGTGTGTGTGTGTGTGTGTGTGTGTGTGTGTGTGTGTGAGAGAGAGAGTGTGTGTGTGTGAGAGAGAGAGAGGAAGCTTCAGTATGTGGTGGATGGGAGCTGTCCAGGTGCTGAAATGTTCTGCTGCACGCTGCAGGAGGTCCAGGAGCGCGTTTATAAGCACCTTTAGCAGCTGATAGAAAGGTTACTCGTGTAGTCAACGAAACAGTCCTGTATCTGTAGGCAGTTATGTGACGTTTGCAGCCAGGAGGTTGCTTAGTGACATTTGCGCTCCATCCATGTAGCCTGCTTTTGGGCTCGCAGCTTGCCTCTGTTTGGTTGTGTTGATGACGTGGCCTGTTCGCGTCAGATAATGTGCACATCACGGAGGTAAAAAAATGGCATAATGCCATCACAGGCATGCTCTATATTCTGTGCTTTTCATGTGTTATACTGCTTCTCTCACCCCGACAAAGCATAACCGACTTCATAAAATATCAAACAGGTTTGGGCTGCTGCCAGGGCCTTACCTGCATGACATGGCATGGCTTTAAAGTGCATGGAAGTATAGGCCTCTGTGCCCAAACCCCCATGTTATCTCACTACAAGTGCAGTAGCCTAGTCTCAATAGAGTACGTACAATACGTACAATAAAGGGTTCTGTGAATGATAAGCCTAACTTGTACAATACATAATAAAAAGTAGTGTGTTCCAGAACTACAATACAATGATTATAAATACTTTCTGAAAGTGCATGCTAAAAGCCTAAATATGCCATAAAATACACCTATACATCTTGATGGTAGTGTAAAAAGAAATTTAAAATGGAATATTTTAACAACGTTCCATTTCAATATTTTGAGTTCTTTATTCAGACCATTTGATTTTTCAAAACAGACGGTTCTCTGAGTCTTATTGCTTCACAGCTGCCTTTACAAACCCTCTGTTTTGTAGCAGAGCCGAGATATCTTTTTACAAGACTTTTAGAAATTTGCTGGTGGGCGTAGATTTACTTGGGGGGATTACCTGTTTTTTAAAGGCCTATTTGATGTAGATCTTTGAATGTGGTTTTCTTTGGGGGGAAACTGCAGTGAGATATGGCAACATTACATTCCCTTACAAGGTCATCGTCCCTCATAGTGGTTGCCCTGGGGTCCCCGTGGAGGCATGGGTGGGTTTGCATGATGACTGCAACTTTGGCCATAAAGCAACACGTAAGGGTTAGCTTAATCCTTAAAACTCATAGTTAGTACTTCTTGCTCCAGTAATCAAACAAATATTATGATAAATAACGTTTTATTGCCACATTAAAGTGGAAGCATTGTTGTCATTTTATTAATTTTATTTGTTCATTTTGGAGCGAGAATATGGTACGGGGAGACTATGAGTTTTGCGATTGTTGATTTGATATAATCTTTACGTGGCTCTCTTCCTCCTGACAGTGGCCGTTGACGGTTCGTTGCGCGTGGACTGGAGCGCGGCCGGCTCCCTGTCTGACCTCGCGCTTTTGGGGAGCACGCGGACCTGCTTCGTGCGCAGACTGATTCTGACAGCACCTTTGAGCGCACTGGACTTCAGCGAGGTGCCATTAACATTTTCTTTTTGGTAATATAGCCTAGGTATACCCTAGCTAATGTAGCTGCACTGACACCAATGCAATGTCTTAACAGCTTACATCACTTCGTAGAGTCTGAAAACTATTTATTTTTTTCGGAAAGTGGTAGCCTATAGTCATTTCTGACAATAAAAGGGTTAATGGAGAATACTGACACAACTTCATCTACTTGGTGCTTGAAGGAAAAAAAAGCCCAAACTCCAGCAACACTTGTATCTTAAGAACAATAAACAATAATGTTTCTTTATAGGCTACTTGTGTTGTGTTGCTGTTGTGACCCTTCATTGTACAGTAAGGGACAAAAGGACAGTACCTAAATTAAACTACACAATTGTTGTTATTATTGTGTTAAATAATTATTGTTGCAGTTTCCGTCATAATAAGCCATCAGACAACTGATAAAAATGCCTTTTTAAATGCACCTAGATGTTTAAATGAGCCTGGAGTATTGTTTTTCCAACTGTATAAGAAAATTAAATTCCAATCTCTGTAGACATTTATTTTGATTGTTATACATATAATTGGATGCTCTGTGTAGATCACCTCACATGATTTGAGCCGAGCTACAATTAACCTTGTGTATTATAACCTAGTCAGGCGCCGGCCAGATACACCTAATCAAAGATGACAGTTCTTAGTAGTTCGCCACATGAAGCAGAAATGTATTTTCTTAAGCCCTCCTGGTTTGATAATTACCTTATTAATGTGTGTTTCAACCCTGAGTTCTTTCTCCATTTTAGTCTTCATTAATGTTAACCAGTTGGTTTATCTTTTTTTTTGGAAGCCATTCAGTGTAATTAAAAAATTATTTTTAATTTGGGATTTTAAATGGAATCTCTGTGTTACCGAGTGTAATGCTTCTCGCCTTCGAACAAAACATAACACACAGTCTCTATTCATGAGATTACTACTGAACAGCTAGACTGATTGCACTGTGATGCATGGCTGGATCTGAAATGCTGCATTTGTAGTGGCTCACTTGAATGTTCATTTGACTTTAAAAGATTACAGAAAAACATTTTCCTTTCCACTGGTTGCACCAGAGAGTCTTTGGTTTAGGTTTCATATGACAAAGGCAGATGGACTGACAGGATACTCTGCTCCTAAGATGTGTAGCAATGAAGTAGGTTAGAAAATAAGGGGTTTTGAAGGCACTTTGGTTAGAGTGGTGGATATACAAGGACCGTCATAATATAAGAAACCTGCAAAATCGGTTCTGCTGCAGTACATTCCATTTGTTGCTATACAGTTAAGAGTTTGAGTCTAGAAATTCTGGAGCTGAAGAGCTGAAGTAATTGAGATGCTTACAATTGTCTCAGAGATGATGATGAAGATGATAATGAGGATGATGAATCCACCTTGCCTTT
Source organism: Gymnocephalus cernua (assembly GCA_023631565.1). Taxonomy (NCBI): domain Eukaryota; kingdom Metazoa; phylum Chordata; class Actinopteri; order Perciformes; family Percidae; genus Gymnocephalus; species Gymnocephalus cernua. The sequence continues at coordinate 30,780,683 of CM042430.1, forward strand.
TTTATCCATCAGTGCGCACCATCTGGGTGTGAATGTGATGTGTTGCTGTGAGCCAGCCAGGCGATTATTAGCAGTGCCTAAGTGATCCATTATGAAATGCAGCCTCTCACTATTCACTATTATACTTCTACAGGCCTGTTATTGAATACTGGGCACTATGAGAGAGAGGTTGGCTGGATTGCTGATCTGATCAAATCTCTAATGCTTTACATTTCAGATTTAAGTTTTTTGTTGAAGTAGTATTGGAGCAGCAATTGTAAATTTATCAGACCTGTTGGTCATAAAATAAATTCCAATTTTCAAATAAATGTCTGGCATTTTTTCCGCTTCATATTTAAAGCTGCCAAAGAGATTCAGTTAATTTATGATGATGGAAATACGTCATCTCTGACGCCATGTTAGCTGTGGTGTCACTAAGCAACAATGTCTACACTGAATGAAAACAGAAAGGCACGTGCAAGAGTTATTAATTTGGCTGTTGTGGCTGCTGGTTGGTGTTCTGTGTGTGTGCCATCATCAGTAATTCAGGCGGGCAGGCATACCGCGAGGAATTGCCATAGAGTTGCCATAGAAATGTTCCCATTGTGGAAAAGTTGAGACATAGAGAGAGAGAGAGAGAGAGAGAGAGAGAGAGAGAGAGAGAAAGGAGAAAGAGGTATGCGCAGAAACATGGCATGTCAAAGGAAGAGACGGATGTTCAGCTGATTTTCCACCAGGGAAGCAGATATCACGCCATTATGTTCCACTGAAACAATTCATGGCTTGTCTTCTCATATCATTTGGTATAATGACTTCCATGTATGCCTGTATATGTGTGTGACACAAGAATGTGCTACTGAACAAATAGCAACCCAAGGCCAAATGCGTCTGCACCATTGTTTTTCGCAGTTGACGTTTGATGAATAAGATAAGGGCTTTGACTCGATCAGCCAGGACAAAGGTACAAAATAGATTTCTGCTGTGATGTAATTTTAATTACCTTAAAAAATAGAGCAATAAATACAAATGCGTCTTAGCCCCTTTGGAAACCTGTGTCCTGGTGTGACAGCTATACAATAACTAAAAGGGTTTGCTTGAACACTAGAATTTGTTTTTCAGGCTTACTGAACAGCCATGTTGGGTTATTAAATTTGACTTTACAGTTTTATTTCAATATTTTAAAATCCTTGAAGAGTGATTTTGTGTGTGTGGGAAGACACTGGTCAGGTCAGTTTTATGTCACACACTCTCTGTCAGCCTGCGCTCTGCCTGCTCTTAGCTCCTAACATACGTGTTGTGTCTAAGAATCTGTTGTGTTTCTCTCTGTGCTGTCTCCGGGCCGCATTATAAAGCCCTCGCTGACACACAGAGACAACAGTTAACCAATGATTTAAAAGCTAAAAGTGAACCTGAGAAGCATCATGACAGCCTCTCTGTCTGTGTTCACTAGACCATAAAGATTCATGACTGCTTGACACGATGCGTGTATGTGTGTGTGTGTTTGTACTGCTATTCTTATGAGGGCTAAATATCTTTAGACACAAGTCTTTCCTAATAAGTGTGCTGCATGTTGTTGGAGTGTACAACGATGGAAAAGTTGCGGCACGGTCTAATTGCAGAGCTCGCTCTGTTCTGAGTGCTGCTCATGTCCTCCTCCGTGTTCGCTCTACTGTATAGTAGGGCAGTGGGGGAGCAGGAGAGGGGAGCTGGGAGCCAGCGGTGCTGTTGAGTGGAGCTGTGTGTCAAGGTAATGCTCAAGCTTACGGATGGATGGACCCAGTTTTTAAAAATGTTTACTGATATATTTGAATGTAATGCTTCAGTTTGGCCATTTTGTGCCTCGAAATGACAAGTTGTCTTCACGGGATCAGTATCATCACGGGATACTCAACTGGAAAAAATAGTAATGAAATCAAGTTTAGGCTCAATAGAGGGGGGAAAAAAGACGTTTTTGAGTTCCCTGAAGATGTATAAAATCCTCCTACACCATACTGAAATGATTTCTCAGGGCAACTATTTGGAAACAAATAAAACATTCAGCTGTGGGTGGACAACATTTACTGTCTGACATCTGATTTTAATTAAAGACCAACACAATATATCGTTCTAACCCTCCTCGAGAGTGTATGTCACATCTCCTCCAGATTATCCTCCCTCTGATCTGTGAGCTGCTCTGCGGCACAAGAGGATTATCACGCCTGGCGGCAGCCTCTGATACCATCACAAGCTGGGGATTCCCCTTCACTCTTGCTCTTGCTCTTGCTCTTGCTCTTGCTCTTGCTCTTGCTCTTGCTCTTGCTCTTGCTCTTGCTCTTGCTCTTGCTCTTGCTCTTCTGACAGATAATTATGTTGTTGTGTGTTTGTTACTCGGTTGGTATTTTGTTGCTGTTAAGTGGAATTGACAGGAAAAGGTCAGGGTGATGCTTCTGGGATGATCTAACTTCATCGTGCTGTCCTGTTTTCTAATTCACTGCAAATCAGATGTGGTCTGTATTGAATGGTGACTCATTAATGAAAGGAAGGAAAAAAGGAAGATCTAAGTTCAAAATGACTCAACAATTCAAATTTGTATTACGTTTACTGCTGTGGGTCACTTGTTTTAGCTAGTGTTGTTTCAGTGTTGTGTCTCTTAATGAAAGCAGGTAAAAATAGTATGTCATAGACCTGTGGTCAGTCATGGGACTGGACACAACCTGTACCTGTTGAGATATGTCATGATAGTTGGCTGCCTAAAACCATCATCAAATTGCTCAGTCAGCCAAGTGTGTTGACCCATATTAAGTAACAACATGGTGGCGTCAGCTTAGCATGTGGCCTTTGCTGTTGACGTGCTCATTTTCCACGTGAATACAGGTAGGGCTATAAAAAGAGTTAGCAGACAAAGACTCTTGTCAACACCTGATACACCCTTTGTGGTTTGACTTCACAGAGCAGACAGATTTGATGGTGGACAGAGAGGGGGGGGGGGGGGGGTGAGTCCATCTTTTGTCTACTATATGGTTCTGTTAACTCACTGCGGGGGAAATTACCTCCCTAGCTGTCTGCACACAGAGCTTTATCAGTTTCCTTTCAAGAAGTTGTCTTATACAATAACTTGCATATTTGCAGTTGATCAGAAATCTCCTAACAGCCACACCTGGAACCACTGGAGGGGTACCCTTGTGTATTGACTATGTGCAGATAAGGTGTAAATAACCTAGAACCAGTTATATTTCTTTTTATGCCTTCTTGTCTGCAGCCATAGATGCAGCAACATTTGTAGTTTGTAGTTTTTTCAACTTTGGTTTCTACTCTTCTATATGAATTAATATGCAAAGCAGATATGTTTCATTAGGCAGCAACAATTAGCTGAACAGATGTCATAATTATTTGTAACTTTGTAACAACATTTTGGGATGTAACAGTATTTTGGGACGTCAAACTAGTTGTTGTCTCCGCTGGTTGCTGGGCAACAAGACCCCAGGAAGTCATTGCGCCCAGCCAAGAAAAAGTTGTTTTTTATGGATTAAATAAATGAGATAAATCATGTTTATTAGTGATATGAGAGTGGTATTGTTTTAATCCAACCTGTGGCAAGAAAGTGAATCATTTTATTTCCCAAAATGTAGAACTATTAATTTGACATGCTATAACATGCTACATAACATGCAGCGTAGCGTGGGTGAGTGCAAATACATGTGTGGTTGTTGGCATACAGCTTGTGACTCGTTAAAAGCATTTATTGGTGTGTTTAATTAGAATTCTTTTCACTTTCCAAGGCCTTGAAAGTATACTGAAGTTGTTGGAATATATGGAAAAATACTGTGAACACAGGAGTCCCCTCTCCATTAAAGACAACAGTGGGTTTTCTTGTGAGTCACAATGTATTCAGATGCTGGTGTTGGGGATTAGGAAGGTACAGATTTAATTATTGGCAATTTATCAAAGACGTTTTATCAATATTAATGAAGTTATGAATATGTGTATTAATTACCAAAATTGACATACAATCGAAACAAGGCACCAGGGACCAATAACTGAACTGTGAAAACAGTCTCATAGGTGGTGTTCCTTTTGAAAATACAGATCTTAATTAATTTGATTAATGTATCTCATATTTATAAAGTGAACGGGAAGGGTGAAATTCGAGCACTGACCTGTTCAACCAGTTGTTACTACAACATATACACAAATAATCACAAACAACTGCTCTTTAAAGTATAATAGAATTTATTTAACTTCCAAATTATGAATTGTCAATCAGTAGTTCTTCAATCAATAAACTACAACAAAGGCGTGTGTGAGAGAGAGAGAAAGAGGGGGGAGGTGACAAGATAGCAGGGTAGAATCACCTGTATCATGATGGCTCATGTGTCAAATTTAGCACAATGTGCATTTCCACAGCAATAATTCCATCAGTGCAACAGATTAACATCATACCCACCCCTCTGCTACTATTAGATTGTCTTTTCACAGAAGTTAGTTTAGTTTCATTCATTAATTAAGTCTTTGTCTTTACATTTTATCGTTTTCTCTATTGATATAACTGTAATCAACATCCAGAATTTTTTTTCTTCATATGTTGCAAAAATAATTTCTGCTCATCAGTGCTGTGGTTCGAGTGACGAATGGAAGATTTATTATCTTGCTTGAACAGTAACTAACTTCTCCATGGTGAGATATAGCAGTGTAGCATTACAGGTTCAGTAAGCTACAGTATCAAACACAGCATATATCAACCGTACCGTTGAGTAGTACCGTGATCCAGTACCGTGATCCAGTACTTTCCCAGCAACAAATTGGACTTGGTGGTCACAATCATATTAATAGTAAGACATGTGCAACAGTAGCACTGACTAATTAATCACATTCAATGTCGTAACAAGTTGCAGCAATAGTGGTTGCTGACATTAATAACACACACCTATATTTATCTGCCCAGAAACGTAAGCCTCCTTACTGTGTATGTTCTCGTTTGTTTGGTCCATAGATGCTCCACAAAACACAAAACGGATCCGTCTCACTTGTCAGTGATTCACGGAAAAACTTGTTTTTCTCCAAAAGCAGTGAAGAAGAAGTTCAGTCAACTCGATAAGAAAAGCGGTGTCCCCGATTTCTTATATAGAAAACTTTGTTTTCTCTTCTGCAGAGGTGAAACACTGATGCGTGTTTCCACAGGATCCAGGGTGTTCCCAGAACACCAAAAATAGTCCACTCGTCCGGAAAAGGAAACTATTTAATTAAAGTACAAAAGTTTGACTGCGTGCACCCTTTAGCCGCTTTCACGTGCAATGGAATGACAATGAGAAGTGGGTGCCCAGAGTATTTATATCTCTAGTCACCTGGGCACGGACCGCTGCTGCATTCAGGGACCACGGTCAATAAGGAATCAGGGTTCTTGAAGGTGACATGTAGGTGTGAACTACAATGTCTGTAATTTTTAGACCTCCGTCCATCTTTTCTCATGGATGTGTGACTTTTAGTCTTTTACAGTTGCATGGAGGCCTCATTCTCTTTGTTTGAAAAGGGCGCTCAGGCCACAAGTTGGTCATGTAACTTCCTTTGTTTAAGATCATGTTTAATCCCACTGCTCCGGTCCCAACACTGGTTCACATTCATGCTGAGCTGAGCTACTGCACCAGTTTTGCCCCTGAGTCATACTTGTTCTTGTCATTTCAGGTGAATGTTGATGACACCATTGAAATGTTACCAAAATCAAGAAGAGCTCTCACCATTCAAGAGATCGCTGCATTAGCGCGATCTTCCCTACATGGTGAGTGCAACATTTAACATAAAAGTTCTAATGCAAGCTAATATTCAAGCATAGGTATTTGTATGTTCTGTGAAAGCATCCAGGCACATACTAAAATGTGTAATCATCACAAAAGTTATGCTGTAGCATAACCCCAAGCTTTTTCTTTGCAGGTATTTCACAGGTAGTGAAGGACCATGTGACAAAGCCTACAGCCATGGCTCAGGGCAGAGTGGCCCACTTGATAGAGTGGAAAGGCTGGTGTAAGCCTATGGACACTCCTGCAGCCCTGGAATCTGACTTCAACTCTTATTCTGACCTCACTGAGGGAGAGCAGGAGGCACGCTTTGCTGCAGGTAAGCCTTTTGTTGACTTGTTTATTACATACATACAGGAAAAACACCCTGCTTAGCTACACTCAAAGTTTAAGCTAACAAAGGGTTTTTGAATGTGCACAGATCAGTTTAGAACAAATACACTGAAGATGTGACTTGCACACACACTGTAGGATTAGGCTTAGGGTTAAGCAAGAGAATTTATGAAATAACGATAAAAGGTCACAAAAGAGATCCCAATTAAATGAAAAACCATCGTAACAAAAAGGTAAACACATGTAAATGCAATAGTAAAAAGAGAATTTGCAGACTTTTGCTTCAAACAACCTAGTTTTTTAATAATAATACTTAATAATACCACTCAATAATAAACTGTCATTTTTACCCCATTTTAACATGCTGTTAACATGCACTTTGGGAATCTTATTTGAATATAAAAAAATGCATGATAATGCAAGGTATTAATGCTAATATACCGCATTTCTATTGGATCAGCGAGACCACATCTGGCGGTTGTTTGTTTCACACTGTGATCAGATCTCAGCAAGGTGTGAATTGTGAAGAATTTATCGAAAGATAGCCCCTTGAGATGAACCATCTCATTTTCAAGAGTTCCATGGGGGGCCCACAAGTGACAGATTAAAAAAGAATGGTAGAAGAGTCCTGGCTCTGTCTCTCCGAAAGTTTACTGTCTGTGTCTTCACTGTCACTATCTCGTAAAAACGACTAAAATTGAAGCAGCAGAGGCCAAGACATCCTGACTTTTAGTCCCTAGTATTAGTCATGCTCCAAAAACACTGGATCCTACGCTACCCATCATGCAACTCCATGGCATCTTTCAAATACTGCATCAACCATTTGTAACTGCTTTCTGTTCATCAAATCCGTTGTCTTCAAACCCAAACTCAGATAACCCTGATGATATCACAATGACATTATCAGGGTTATTTTCTCATATCCGCCCAACAAGTTGAAAGGTCACCTAACTCTACATCTGTTGAAAACAGAGACTGTATAATAGTTATGGACGAACCGTCCGGGCCTGAAAAGTGAAGCCAATGCCTAAGTGCCTTAAACCTGCAGCAGGGGGGCGACTCCCCCAGTTGCAAAAAATAACTTTTCAGTCAAGTCCATGAGAAAATGACTCTACTTCTCACTTGATGTATTACTTCAATAAACATTTTTATAATTAGTTTATCTATTCAATTGCTCCTTTTAAGTCTTCTTCAATACAGCATGATGTTCATTTTGTAAATTATGGTCCCATTTGTTTTAAAGATGACGATAAAGCAGGGGATGCTATAGGGCGTGGCTACACACCATCAGGACAGGCTTAGCAATGCTAACCATCTGATCAGAGAACCATGATAAGAAGAGGACTTTTTAATACCAGATGTGTAAATTCAAAGGCCCATGATCAGATGTCATAATCCAGACACAGATTTCAGATACAGATTGCATGTTAATGGCAGGTGTAAATGGGATGTTGAATTATTTAGCTGCTGTATGCAGCCACGTTCATTGCCCTTAACTCTTCTCCTCCACACATACATATGGTTTGTTTCTTTCGGAGCGCCGCTCACCCACAGCTTATCTGTCTGCTATCTTTTACTCACTCACCTCATCTTTTACTTTTCTTTCAGTCACTCCTGCCCCCTCTATTCAATACCCCCCTTCATCCTATTTGCATTGTCCCATTTTTTGTTATGTTGATCTCTGCCCTCTCTCTTCATCTCCTCTTTTTCTCTGTCTTTTTACCTTGTCCCTCCTGCCTGGTCTTCCTCCATTCTCTTGCTCACTCCCTGCAATGCAGACTCTCAAGGTTAATTTGCACAGTCAGGTTTTGCTCCTGGCTAGTGCCACCATGACTGAGCGATTTTCCTCTGTGCCTCCTCTGTTCTCATTTCTTTTTTCCTCTTTTATATCTTACTATTGACATGACTTCTGTTCTCTTCTCATGCACCCATCTTTGTGATTCATCATCACAATAAAGAATCCATTTCAGTATTATTTGGTTAGGGAAGTGGTTTCCTGTGCAACTGTAATGATGATGCAAACAAGATGATTTATAAAGGCAGGCAAAATACTTCTTCACACTTTTAAAATCAATCATCATCATTCATTAAAAAGTAGGGCTGTCAAAATAACACATTCATTTCGATTAATTAAGCTGAGAAAAATTTGTGCGTTAAAAAAATGAATCGCAATTAATCCATTCCATATTGACCTTTCACCCGGAGCCGTTCTAACCACTATTCGGCTGTAAAATGAAGGAGGGAGAGCATGGATGTAGCCTATTCAGAGAACAGAGTGCGCAGAACAGAAACATTGCTGGCTAGTTAACAGCTTAACAACTCAACAGCAGGTAACGTTAGCCTTCTGCTAGCTAGTAGCTGGATTAAACACGGTTAAAATGCTGACAGCTAACGTTAAAGCCCCAGTGTGTAACATTTGTAGTTGTTCATTATCAAAATCTGTATTGCCCTTCACAGAGTTGTCCTTTTTTATGAATATTTACCACCACCATCAATTCCAAGTATTCCTATTGGCTTGAAATTTTACATTTGCGCTTACATGAACTGGGGTAGACGCTCCACACTGGGGCTTTAAAGTTTGACTGTTTCTGCAGTGAGGGCTACATGGTTGTCGGAACACAGACGAGAGACGGTGCGTTCAATGAAGCTGGTAATCTACAGCCTCACGGTGCATTCGTAGTTGTTGTAAAATACCCTTTTGAATTTATTTCCTCAGCATATTAGGTCATATTGTTGATTGTTTATATATATATATATATATATATATATATATATATATATATATATATATATATATATATATATATTTGAACAGTGAAAATAAAAATAGTTTAGTAATAGTAATAGTTTTTTAACTTTAATGTCACTAATGCTGATTATTCATTGATTCATTTGAATTGAAATATTTAAAATACTTTCACAGCAAAAATGATGAATGCGATTAATTTAGATTAATTAATCACAGAGTCTGTAATTAATTTGATTACATTTGTTAATCGATTGACAGCCCTATTAAAAAGTCTTTACTGTAACAGCTCTTTAGATGATTTTTTAAATTTTATATCTTTTTTTTAACCTGGCCATTGCATGATGTTTATTAAGCCTTGCTTCATTGTACACAGCACATAAACAGGGTCAAATCCTTAGCAAGAATTTCTGATGCTCTGCACACCATTTTCTTTTATTTACAATAATTAGTGTAAGTTGACTAGTAGTCAAGAGTTAGGGAGACATTTCTATATGTTATATTTCTCCTTGTTTCTTCAGCTTACATCATTGTGCATCCATTCCATCAGGGAGCCAGTTGTGCTGACTCCTTTTATTTTTGTCAACTCTCTCCTTGTAGCCCGCTGATGGTGTTACTGTTGGTGACTGGACACTGCGTGAATGTCAGGGAGCACATTAGTACTGTGAGCATGTGCGAATGTGCGAATGTGTGAAGTGTTTTGTGTGTATGCAAGCTAGTTACAGTGGTACACACAACGGTGTATTTGTGTACTGTAGGAGGCACCCTGAGACTTGAAAATGCAAGTGGGGTTGTCCTTTTGATGGACTGACTGACTTCTGCCAACACAAACACACACACACCGCAAACCCACCCACCTACGCATGCACGCAGGCGCACACACACACATACACACACACACACACACACACACACACACACACACACACACACACACACACACACACACACACACACACACACACACACACACACACACACACATTATTTGAAGGTAATCCTGCAGTGTCTCTCTGTAGTGCATGAAACTGTCTGCCAGCCTTGGCCGGCACAGAGAGGCTTATGTCACTGTGTGTGTGTGTGTGTGTGTGTGTGTGTGTGAGAGAGAATGAAAGAGACAGAGAGTGTGAGAACATGTGTGAGTATGTGTGTATTAAGCTGTTTTCTCATTTGAACTCCAGACAATGTCCAATGAATCAGGTGCAGACATTGTCTGAAGAATTTTTCTGATGATTTCGGCATTGACCCTTACCGATAGAAGTTCCCGAATCTCGTCACCTCTCCAATTCTTTGGTGTAAAACACCCTTTTTCTTCACCCTCGGATGTTTGTTTTCCAATGAATTAATGAGCCTTATGATAGAAACGTCATCAACATGCCCACTTGCTTGCTGTGAATTCTCCTGAAAATGACTGGCTCCATTCACACATGGGCTCAATCGGACATTCCACAAACTTTGTACTAGGTAGCTGGCCAGGTAAAATCCATTTAATGTCCAATGCAACTGATTCAGATATTTACATTCTCATACACAGCTCCTCATGGTAATGTCTAGATAAGTTCAGGTTTGCAGTGTATGTGTGAAAGGGGCTAAAAAGTGGGCAATGGCATATTCGAGTTTCTGGTGCACTGTAGTGTAGCAGAGATGTATGTGGCCTGACCAAGACCTACTTACCAGCTTTTCAATAGTCCAGCAGCAAACGGGTCTTTTGGAAAATCTAAAGTGGAAAATTGGCATTAGTTATTGAAAAAAATGTCTTTGCTAGAAGCGATAGCCCAATCTATCAATGCATCAGAGTGAATACATATGTTATATTCACCCACAGGAGTTACTGTTGCCTTCTAACCTACTGAATATTTATGAGGTGACAAGTTTAAAACTGCAAACCACTGTACCTCGTACAGCCTGTTACAGTATATCCAAACTGTATCACTGTGTGTTCAGACAACTTCAGACAATAGTGATTGAAGTTTTGGTTGTAGTAGAAACATAAAAGTCTGAATTTAAATGTTGTTTTGCTTGTATTTTGCCATGAAATAATATTGCTAAAATATTCGTATGGTTTACATTAAACTAAGTAACCTCCTACATTGCTGGGTATTATTTCTTTGTCATACAGATAGAAGAACACAGGTGTAGTTTTGTGTGTGCTTATCTGTTTGGTTTACAGTATCTCTTTATCCATATTTGTGTGTGGTATGTAATAGTGACATAAAAAAGTATGTATGCAGGTGAAAAGTGTCTTTCTTCTGAAGTTAAAGTAGTTAGAAAAGGCTTTTAAAAGAGAACTACAGAACAGCCTGCACGGCTGCAATTGCTGGAGGACGTGCCAGTGTTTGTGAGGAGAGTTGAGAACCCAGCTACAATAGAAGATGAATGAGAGTATCGATCTTTCTCCATGGGAGACAATGCATGAATACTGAGCATTGACCAGAGAGAGAGACAGAGACATAAAGATAATGAAGAGAGAGATTCAGAGAGATAGAAATCAAAATGAGAAGTGAGGGGCAAGGCTGAAAGAATGCACTGTGAAAGAAAAGGGAATGGAAGGAATGAGGAGAGTCAGGTGAGTCAAAGGAGAGAGCGGATAAACAGGGAAGAATACAAAACAGATGGCTTGTGTGGAAGTGGACAAGTCTGAGCACAGAGATAAAGAGGAAAAACGAAAAAAACAATCTATGATTGGCTAGCTCCTGATGATGATTGGAGGTGATTGGTCACTTGGACCTTGTCGCACATTGGCACAAGCTGAGTCACCTCAGCCACACACACACACGCATGCATGCACGCACGCACGCACACACACACACACACACACACACGCACGCACATTGATGTCCTCTCTGTGGCCTGGTAGTGGGGGGAAATAACTACAGGAATACAGCCTCTGTTAAAATCAGCTTTTTCTAACATTCAAAATTATTTTACATGAATATATTGTTTATAGGATTATGCTACAATATAAATGCATTTCATGCTACAAAAAGCAGATAAAGTGCTTTTACATGAATACGCAGTCAGGAAGATAAACCTGGTAAATAAAGTGTATCTACACAAACACTTCACAGCAGCTTACATCAAGTTTTGAAATACACCTGTACTGTACTGCAATCCATCCAATAAATTCAATACAAGCATGTTTTTTTTTTTTTTTACTCTGTATCATTTAACTATGTGGTCATTTTTAAGCTGTACTTAGTAGATGTGTTGTATCAGACTGCATTATACCGAGAGGTGCATTTAATATTCTGTTCCCATGTAATTGAGGTGGACAAAAAAGGAAAGACCTCACACACACACACACACACACACACACACACACACACACACACACACACACACACACACACACACACACACACACACACACACACACACACACACACACACACACGTGTTAATGTGTGTGAATTCATTTTTCATTCACTAATTAATTCCAGTGGTTCTACTTTGCCTTTTCCTTTATTGATAATCTGCAGTGAATGAAATTCAACACTTCCTGCAGATTTTTCTGCAGAAATGATTTTTGCAATATATGAAGAAAAAAAAACTTCAGGATGTTGATTACAGTTATATCAATAGAGAAAAACATCAAATGTAAAGACAAAGACTTAATTAATGAATGAAACTAAACTAACTTCTGTGAAAAGACAATCTAATAGTAGCAGAGGGGTGGGTATGATGTTAATCTGTTGCACTGATGGAAATGCACATTGTGCTAAATTTGACACATGAGCCATCATGTGTCAAAATACAGGTGATTCTACCCTGCTCATCAATACAATAATCATCATATCAACACAGATTATTTTACTTAAGCATTTCTCCTGCCATTCCCAGTGACATATTTTGTCTGTGCCTTGATCTTCCAACTTACTGTCTCCTCTGCACTGCTCGGAATGCAACCTGCATAACAACTATCAAACACTCAGTCAGTGGTGTAAGACATATTCAGGTCCCTAACCTAAGTAAAAGTACTAAAACCACACTGTAAAAATACTCTGTTACAAGTAACAATCCTGCATTAAAAAAGTTACTTAAGTAAAAGTATGTAAGTATCATCAGGAAAATGTGCTAAAAGTATTAAAAGTAAAAGTACTCAATGCAGAAAAATCCTCACATTTTGGAAACTGGAAATGATCAGAACAGTTCTGTGTTTAAAATGCTAATCATTTTAGTTGGTCTTGTTCTGCATGCTTGCATGAAAGGTGCTATATGAATACAATTTTAAAAGGTTTGGTGTGCAAATATCTTAATTTGTAAAATAACTAGTAACTAAAGCTGTCAGATGAATGTAGTGGAGTAGAAGTAGAAAGGGGCATGAAAAGGAAAGACTCAAGTAAAGTACCTTAAATTTGTACTTAAGTACAGTACCTCAGTACATGTACTTAGTTATATTCCACCACTGCACTCAGTAACAGCCATCTAAAGTGCACCAGCCAAATGACCACTGAAGAACATTGAGTGTATAATGGGAATGCTGTCTCTGCCCATTCCAATACTACGGCGTGCACTTTGTTCCTCACACAGGCCTGCCAATCAAAAACAGTTACATGACATGGAGACACAATGGACTGCTGCCTCCCTGTTACCATGCCAACCATGTATTATGTGTGTATGTGTGTATCGCAGGTGTGGCAGAGCAGTTTGCCATAGCGGAGGCTAAGCTGAGGGCCTGGTCCTCTGTGGACGGCGACGAATCTAACGATGACTCATATGACGAGGACTTTCTGCCATCCAATGAGCCCACCACACAGAGCACAGGTATACACACACACACACACACACACACACACACACACACACACACACACACACACACACACACACACACGCACACAGCCACACACACACACACACACACACACACACACACACACACACACACACACACACACACACACACACACACACACACACTCTCTCACACTCTGTACCTCTACACCACAATTTTGTAAATCACGTTAATTTGCTTCATCTGGTACCCCTCGTTCCTAATACCCCATCATACAGCCTCTTTCTCATCCATCTCTCTCTCTCTCTCTCTCTCTCTCTCTCTCTCTCTCTCTCTGTATCTTTCATTGTCCCAGTGCCCTAGTTCACATCCTCTCCCAACATTATTTTTTTGTTCCTTGGCGCAATTTGATATCCCTCCTGCAACTTTAATATAATTTCCTTTGCTGCAGAGACAGTGTCTGTGTGAGGATGGTGTGTGAGCGGGTTCTAAATACACTGAGTGTATTTGAACATGGGTGTGTGTGTGTGTGTGTTTACCAGAGCTTTCATCTTGATTACACTGAATCAATAACCTGTACTGTCTGCAGCTAATAACATTCAGCTCAGTGTTGCTTCTCTATCTTCATATATCCATCTGTGGCTTCTTACCTTCTGGCAAAGCCCATTTAGTAAATGGAGTTTCACTCGTACCGGCCTGTATGTGATGTTACAGTAATCAACTCTACATGAAACCGGTGCTGTAGTACTTTTCTGAGGGCACATTAGAGCTTTGTTTGTGGTAGAGAAGAGAGTTTTCTTAGCCCTACTGTAATCGTCTAATTTTTCACATATAAAGTGATATGTTTGGCATTTTCCCACATACTGTTCTTATAATTTTCCACTGCTGGTATTTTTCGCACCCTTGTAATGCAGTGGATGGTTTTTTTTCATTCTTCTTATTGACATATTTCTTTGAAACACATTTGCCTGTGGACTATGGTAATAACTGTATACTCAGGTATTTTTGTGGTAACTTATACTTTACATGCTACCTTAATGCTACCTTAATTTGTGTATTGGTTGCTTTTTAAAATTAATATATTGATTAATCTTTCAGATATTTCCTTTTGCAGTGGAAACAGAAAGAAATCCAACTTTAGTTTTTTACATAAATAACTGGCTTTTGGTTGAAAAAACAGAGCAAACTCATTATTCTTACAAGGTATCCTGTGGAGCTTATTTTATTTTCAGTGTACATTCAGCAAAACACATGGTGTATACCTTTGAGGACAAACAACGTGTTTTCTTTTACATTGTTTACATTTGTGTGTTAAGTAGCAGGATTCTTTTTCCTGCCTTTTGTTGGTGCATTCCTGTTTCTTCTGTTAAGGTCCTTGCACACTGAGTCTGAAATGTCTGACGTTAACGTTGGATGTTAGAAAAAAATACGACCTCACGTTGTGTCAATCATGTTTACACACTGCCTCTGAAAATTTTGTCCATCATCAACAAATTTGTTAAGGGTTCAATTTATGCGTTTTTTCGCATCCGTAGCAAGCATTTTGATGTTATTTGACAAGAAGAAGGTATGAGCCCATCCAGAAATGCAAAACGCTGGCAGAATGCAATGTCTACTGTCAACAGGTCAGATGGTAATATTCAGACAGAAAAAGGAGAGCAACAGTGTAGTGATGGAGAGGGCAACTCTTGCCGCGGTGCCAAACGCAAGACGACGTAGACAGAGAGGACAGAGAGAGAGGTAACTGTCAACGGATGAAGGGGATGAAATGAGGGAGGAGAGAGAGGCAGAGTGACAGCAGCATCACATTTTGTATTGTTTTGCGAAATATTTCGATTAGTTAATACTCATTGGACTGCAATGTGCAAGGTTTCTATGCGTGACAAATTTTGGATACGAAAAAACCCATACGAAAATTTCTGACTCAGTGTGCAAGGACCTTTACTGGGCCAACTATCAATCTGTGGAAGAGCATGGAACTGTTGGAAGGCACACACGTTAGTAAAGCATGAGATACAGACTGATACTGTAGCGCTGCTAGTGGTCAAAAACTCCACAGGGTATCTTTAAATAAGTAAAGATGTAAATAATGACTAGAAAGAGTTTTTTTTTCAATGCACGCTAAGGATTTGTATTTGTATTTCCTGCTTATATTTGATGCTGCAACCCCTCAAGGACCCTCCAGGAAATATTACAGTTTAATTTCATTTTCTCTTATCATTGTTCTTCAGGACTTCATTCTCACAGTCTGTATCATTCCTTCTAGATGTGTTATCATATCCGCCCTACTTGAAGGACCTGATCCACAGCCAGCTTTGCCAACACCTGGGCCTACGAGCGCCCTGTTGTGAGGGTGGAGGAGGCGGAGAGGGAGGTGGCAGCGGAGAGCCCTCCCCCACGGTAGGTTCCCCGGATACCTTGTGCTCCAGCCTCTGCAGCCTGGACGAGCACCACCCCCTTCTACGTGACCTGGGCGGCCACCGTGGCATCCACTCCTACAGCAATGCCGCTGAGCTCGCCGCCAAGATCCTGTCGGCGCTGCAGGGAGGGGAGGAGCTGCTGCTGGCCCGACTTCAGAGGGCAGGGCAGAGCGGGCGCGGTGGGGGGGACAGTGGCTTCCATAGCCTTGGCGGGGGAGGGCGGGGCATCAGGCCCTGCGGGGGTCAGGACTCTCCTTGCTACTCCAGATCTTACTCTGAGACGTACCTGTCACCCGGTGAGGACGAAGACACCCCCTGCAAGGACTATGAGAGCACTGTGTGCCAGGCAGACGGCAGCGGTGTGGAGTACCCACCTGACTACGACCCACACAGGAGGGTCTCTGATGTGGCCTCCTCTGGGGTTGTGTCTCTCGATGAGGAGGATGAAGAGGAGGAGGAGAGGGCAGGAGAGCCAAACAACCAATGACTTCTCTCATCTCACCTCAGTGTTTAATCCCTACAAGCTCTTTGGAGGGTTTTCTTTTTTGCAACAACTTCCCCTCTCCTCCATGGTGTCTAAAAAGTTTGAACCTCTGTGCATGCTGTTTTTTTCCCTGACTGAAGCATAAATCATCCGTCTTTGCCTTACTTGCAGCATTTCAAATCCTCCTTACCACCTCATGACTGATTTGTCCCCATTTGATGTATCAACTTTTATTTTCTTTGAAGGCGTCCAAACAATCTTTTTTATCATTGTAAAACAGGAGTGCTGGATGTGAAGTGATGTACTCGTGGAAGTGACGCACGCAGTTTCCGGCTCTGTCCCTACCTGCGTAGCGACTGTAAAAACGGACGCCACCAACAAGCAGACAGACTGACATGACTGAGTCCAAAACTCTGACTTATCTTTGCATGTGTTTTGCAAGTGCTGAAATCAATGAGCACGGTTTGCAATCTCAGCTGTTCTGTATAACCCCCGACCACTTCCCCAGCATCTCCCATGGGAGGGAGGGTTGGCACTGATCCTGGGACCTGCCCTTACCTCCCTGTCCTCCCACCCTCTCCCCTCCTTTGCAAGACACAAAATAGCATCCTTTTGGGCATGGCTTGCTGAGTATGCCAAACTATTTAACCCTGTCACTACCAATTATGAGCATATGCTGGAATGTCTTCAAAGTGACAGGACATAGTATGTATTTTAAAATTACAAAGTTTAAAAAAGAAAAAGAAAAATGATATGCTTTTATTGTACTAGTTTTCTATCACTCAAACATGTTGTTGTTCATAGTTCGAAACATCATTATGATGGACATCTGACATAATGATCAACTATAGCTACTGGATATTTTTGTGGTCCTGTGGATTCCTGAATGGGTCTTCCATGCAGGAATCCACACAATATCCTTAAAAATATACACAGCAGCAGCAGTAGAAACAGCAGCAGCAGCAGCGACAACAACAAACGCTGACAGAATGTTTCTGAAGTGATCCTTTGGTGATAGTTGTTGGGCAGAAAATGGCACAGGTGGAAAAGAGTTTTTTTCTGTGAAGAGATGAGTTGCATCGGAGACTTTCTATATTTTTGTATGCGTTGTCTTGCTTTGATCTCTTTGCCTATATGGCGTGCCAGTTTATGTGTGTTTTTTTGCACGAAGCTAATGTGGCTGTAGATACAATACAAATGTGACAAAAGTTTTTATTTTATTTTATTATTGTAAAAGAGGATACTGTGATATGGTTTGTTTTGGCATCTGTCATGATTCTCAAAAAGAGCCAGTTGTTTTATTTTCCAAAAGTCTAACTGCTCTTCTTTCTTTCCTCTAATACTGAGTCCTGCAAAGCTTTGCCTTTTATTATATACTTTCCCTTCTTATTTATGATATTTGCAAAATGGCATGTTTATGTGTGCATGCAGAAACGTCCATCTCCATGGTGAAATGAGGAGCTGTTGAGGTTCTCCCAGAGGGACTGGCATTCACACAACTCAGGAAATCCCATTGGACCAGAGCATCAATGCATCCTACCCGCACGCACAATGCTACTTCTCTCTCATCCTCAGTGTGTGTGTGCTTGTGTGTGTGCATTTGTTTGTGTGGAAAAAACCTGGTGTGCATAGTTATTTTCTACAAATAATTAAAGCACATTCAGTCCCCACATCCTTCTTTAATGTTGTTCGACTGTTTAGAAAAGCCTCAACGTGCGAGTCTGTATGTTTGACGTTTTGTGCAAATGTGTGTGTGTGTGTGTGTGTGTGTGTGTGCGTGTGTGTGTGTGTGACTGTATTGTAAGATGTCAGTAAGCTCCTTAAGCTTGCACTGTATATCCATTCCGAAACCCCTCCAATGTTGCTATTCCCTTTAAAACAGTGTTTGGTGTAGCTGAGCTCTCGTTGGAGGTTGAATTTTTACTGATGCTGGAGATTTTAAAAAAGCATACAGTAGATAAATCTGGAAAATGTTTTGAAAACTGGAAGACTGGATGACATTGCTAACTTAACTAAAAACTACACAAAAAGGAGTCCCAGTCAGGATAGTTACATAACAACTCAGGGGGAACCATTGAAGCTGTGCCTTTCATTCCTCACCTCTGACCTCCAAAGTTGTACCATCATCATCATCATCATCATCATCATCATCATAACATCTTCCCTACTGTCACTCCAGCCATAGCATGGCTTCCTTTCTTTCCCTTTTTTAAATGAAGTGCAGAGTAAAACCCTTCTCAAATCTGATCAACAGAGGCACCAAATATCCTGTTGCGCCGACTGTGTGTATTGACATATGCAGCCGGTTTACGTCATTGTTCTTTTGGTTGACATTAAAAGCTGACCGATGCTGGCGAGGCGAGGTTGTGCTTTTGTCCTGGCGCGGTGACGAGAGCATGCTATTGTTCTCCGCCCTCCCCCATCCTCTATTTATCAGCTTGCTCTGTCCACCACAGTGCATTTGCTCTGTCTGTCTTTCTGAGTGTCCTCCATCCTCTCCCCGAGCAGTGTGTGTGAGCAGTGTGTGTGTGTGAGAGATGGTATGTGTGTGTGCAACTCTATGTGTGAGAGAGAGAAGACGGGCACCTTGGTGTGATGTGTTTTTCACTCACCCAGCTATCTTGTTGTCTCTCACATCAACATGCATGTATTTTTAAATGTCTGAGGACCATGACCACATTCCTTCATCCAGTTTTGACCTTTACCCTAACCCCATCCTAAACCTAATCTGAACCCTAAATCCAAGTCCTAATCCCTTCATCGAAGTGGTACTTTGGCAGATTTCTTCATCTTTCTATCCTTGTGAGAACACTTTGTCCTGATAAGAATAGAAATATAAGAGTAGCCGCTGACATACACACACAGACAGCCTGATGAATGTCTCCCCTCTCCATCCTTCTGTCACTGTCCTGTCATTTCCCTTCCCCCTTTTTCTCAGTCCTTTCCTCTTTGACTCCACCCTTCCACTCCTCTTTTTCTTTCCCTCTCACCTCCATCTATCCCCACAGGGGGATCATTATGTAACCAAGAGGACATCTGAGTGCTACCTTTGCCGACAGGCAATTAGCCTGCGATTATAAAACCGCCTGACGAACAGGAGATGCGTATCACTCTCCTGTCTGTCTTTTTATTTCACCCTTGAGTATTTTTCCCCTTCAATCCATCTGCAACCTCCGTTCCCTTTCTCTCCACCTCCTCCTCACCACCACATCTTTTGAGGTTAGCTGTCCCAGAAAAACTCCTAGCGGTTTGTGGAAAGCAATGGGTGATCAAGGGAAGTGTCCCTCGCTCTCTGTTCGGAAGCGATTCATATTTCATAGCGCAATACAGAAGAGCACCCAGCTGTCCTTAATTGAGACAGATGTCTTTAGGGTGACACATGTTTCATTCTGTGTGAGTGTGTGTGTGTGTCTCTGGGCAGTGTAGTTTGTTGCTTCAGGCAAGCACGGACATTGGATACTTATCAGAGAGAAGTGCTCCAGAATATCTCTCTGTGTGTGTGTGTGTGTGTGTGTGTGTGTGTGTGTGTGTGTGTGTGTGTGTGTGTGTGTGTGTGTGTGTGTGTGTGTGTGTGTGTGTGTGTGTGTGTGTGATAGTGGTAGGAGAACCCAGCGCTATAAAAAGACATCAAAACAAGCATCTGTCGGACAGTGTAAAGGCAGGAGGGCATATGAATATTCAGTTCAGCCCCTGTCACCCTATAGCCTACTTACCAACTAAGAACAAAGCTGAAGGACCTGGGGACCGCTCTCACCACACCACCGGGCCCCAGCGGTGAATATTAGGACAAAACCTGTGAACATAACTAGGACTGTGAAAACTGCTGTAGGACCTGAGTTTAGATAATCTTCACAGAGAGAGATGGTCTGTGTTTAACCCACATTAGCCTCCACCATCTTAATTAAAACATCCCACATTCCTCGGGGGTGTTTGGGTGCACACACACACACACACACACACACACACACACACACACACACACACACACACACACACACACACACACACAGACACACATAATGAAATGAGGCTTATGAGAGTTCAGAGAGCAAAGCCATACAACTCACCCAGCAGAGACAAAGACACTATGAACTAACAGGGTAGAAATATAGATGACCCAAAATGAATGTACTGTCCCATCCACATCCTAAATGGGTTGCATATCAGCATCAGTCAAACACACACACTCAACCTTCTCCTCCCTCTGAAATCTCAATCCTGTTTTCCTTTTCTTTCTTCTTTCTAATACGTTTCTTCCTGTTTTGGCTGAATGTAATTATTTGAATATTGCCACCTTGGATTTGAACAATGAATCTTTGTTTGCTGCATCTGATATTTTGAGTTATTAAAATATTGTTATTGTTCTTTGCAAAAAATACAAATCTGGTGTGATGTGATTATTTGTTATGTCATACAAGGTTACAAGGTTCATGTATTTGTCATTTTACAACACAGAGTTGCACAATGTAATATAACTTGTAGCTTCATATATAAATATTTAAATTAGAATAGCATACAATTAAGCAATATATACAGATAGATGGGAGAAGGAAGTGGAGAGCTCCATTAATGTAGTGTTTTATGGTTATGATTATACAATGAACTATCACCTCTTTCAACGCCATTTACGACTAGATATTCACTGTGGTACACACACCATAAAACCTGCTGCAATTAGCTCCCTGACATGACGACATCTAATCATCATTATTGAGTTATTTTCAGGGCAAAGGGCAGCAGTCAGAGAAACCGCACAAAATCTTGCTAGGCTTAATGATCCCACACCTGGTGTATTTCATTTTTCCATGACATCATGGGCCCCTGGGAAGCTCAGTAATCCATTTGGTGGGTCGGGTGAGGGAGAGGGAGGGGAGGGAAATATCAGGACAGGACGTGATGGATTTCGAACAAAGCCTGGTGTGTGTGATCATCAGGGTTCAGAGTCCTTGGACCCCACAGCTCTGGTTTGTTGGAGTGTCAATAAGATGCTCCTTGATGAGGTTTCTAAAAATGTGAAAATTAAAGGAAGAACAATAATGGCCTGAAAGGAGTAAAGAAAAGTCTCAGTTAATTCCTGATGTCAGAGTAAAGTTGGATAGGTCTAAATTGAAATTTACAAACAATATACCTAAAAGAGGTACAATGTATGTAATTGTCCAAAAAAGTGCCGTTCCAGATGATGATGACGGATTGGAGACATATTCAGCAAGGTCTGAAAATGGCCTTCCAAATTACAAAAGTGACTTTTAAAATGAATCATATTTGCATTTTCTGATCTGCCACCTCAGTTGTATAATTGTTAAATTTAGACAACTGAAAGGGAGAGATCATAGTCATGTTTGGAAGAAGCTATCATTGACTGTTAGTAGGAGATGGGGAGTGAACATAGGTTGTTTATCATGCCTAGTTATTAGTTAGTTAACTATTTGACTGTCTGAACCTAATATAGATGTTCCTTGGGGGTAATAACCCCCACTAGTGTATCAACAGATCATTGTGTTTATAGCTACAGTAGAAGCAAGAGAGGAGCATTGTGTCTTAAGGGGCAGGAAGGCCTCAATCAGACACACTTGCAGCTCAGGTGTTACAGAATGTAGCTGTGGAACAAAAGTTATTCTCCATCAAGCAGCAAGTGTTGCTGGAATTTCCACCTTTAAAATTTCCTCTATTTTCCATATATCCGGCTAGTAGGTAAAGTTATGTCAGGAAAACCTGCAATTTAACTTTGCAGACACATGCCTGTTAAAAAAGCCACTCACATACCCAACCAGGCCACACTGATGATACTGGTGTCCATCACGTGCCTGAGTGCACAGACCACACTTAGGTAGGTAAGACTTAAGGTAAAGCAGGTAAGTCGGTTGGAAAACTTAAATGCTCTGCCACCATCAGATCAAACTTTTTGTGTTTGAAAGTGGATGGATGGGTCAAACAAACACAGGACTTTCAGCCAGGAGACCACTGTCCATGTCCCATGTGAAACCAAAAGTCAAGTACATAACCTACATCCCGTTTGTAACGTACTTAATGTACTTAAGTTAACTCTTTATGAGTTACCAAGTAATACATTAAGGGTTATGTAGTTAACATACATAATTTACACAAGTTAATGTACTTAACAAACTTAACTTATGTTCGTAACTAATATACATAAGAAACGATGATCTTTTTGTAAACCTTATCAAGTAGTTTTTTGGGGGGGCATTTTTAGGCCTTTATTGACAGGATAGCTCAATAAATGAAAACAGAGAGAGGAGGAATGACCTGCAGCAAAGGGGCCGCAGGTCGGAGCCAAACCCGGGCCTGCTGCTTTGAGGCGCAAACCTCCATATATGGGCGCCCGCTATACCAACTGAGCTATCTGGGGGCCAGAGTATTTTTTTTTTTAATTTACTTTGTTAACTTTGCTTGTGAAACGTAATTGAGAAAGCAGTTTTGTTGTATGGGAACGGAATTTTTAGGAGACAGGATTGCTCTTATTTACCCTCTCACTCTCATTCAGTCTTTTATATTCTCTCCACCTTGCACGTCGTCTTTTCTTCTGATCATCTCTTGTCAGCAGGGTTGCCTGGCAAACAGAGCACCTGGCTCCCTTTGCGACAAAAGAGTTACAGACATTGAGTCAGACACTGCATTTATCACAATATAATGTTATATATCCATTACGTTCCTATACAGACAGAAGCTTTGGTTCTTACCCAGAACAATACTTCAGATATATAAATAGGAATTTTGCACATAGTCTAATGATCTCAACACTTCACACTGTCAGGCAAAAAGGGTGGGTTCTAAAACAACTTATTATGGTACATAACCATGTTCAAAATATAGGTTTATGTCATATAATACCAACCTGGCAATGTGAACAAAAACAGATTAATCTTTTCTTTGTTGTGCAAATCTTGTCACGTCTGTGGAAACAGGGTGGAACCACATATGATCTTCCCCGTACAGACAGCCATGAAAGATGTCACAGAGCTAAAAAAGAAAAAAGAAAAGAGCTTTTTAGGGCTCTGACCTTAGTGGCTGTAACACAGGGTGTGAAATGATTCTGAACATAACCAGCATAATTTGGGTCAAGACTTAAATAAATCCAAATATCTGAAGTTTAATTTCTGAAATTTAAGATGTCTGTGAGTCTTTGAATTCAACACATCAATACAGGACAGATATCTATGGTTCTCTACAGGTTCTATATGTATGTCTTTCATATCAAAAAAAATCATTCATGCATTAAGTTTGAGACAGTATAATAATTGCAAACAAATGTGAATGTTGACAAGACTAGCATTTTTGTGGGACTGTACTTTAAGCTAAATGCTAACATCAACATTCTAATGCTCAAGACAATGCTACCATGTTGATGATTGGCAGGTACAATGCTGCATTCATGTCATGTCGTTTAGACTGTAATTAGAATTGAGTCAGAGGTAACTTTAATTTCAAGTTAAAGATATCATTACAGCGTGGCTGAGTAGCTCAGTTGGTAGAGCGGGTGCACATATGCAGAGGTTTGTTCCTTGATGCAGAAGGCCCAGGGTTTGAATTCAACCTGTGATGGGTTCCTGCATGTCTTCCCCCTCTCTCTCCTTTTTTGTATCTCAGCTTTCCTATCAAATAAAGGCAGAAAATGATCCCCCCCCCCTAAAAAAAAGATCAGCTACGATGTTTCCCATTTATCTTGATAAATGACCTATAATGGTTACATCTAGCCTAAATCCAATCCAATCCAATACTAATCTAGAAGGAGTTTATACACACTAACGTTAATGCTATTCTTATGCTATTCATATTATGTTACTACAAAGCTAGCAGTGGGGGTAACCATCATGGGATAATGCGTGAGGCTGTCCCATCCTTCCCGTTCTACCGACATTGCGTGAATGCAGAATATTGTTCATCATGTTTACCATTTTAGCATGCTAACATATGATAATTAGTACTAAACACAAAGCTGAGGCCAACAGGATTGTAACTAGTTTTGCAGGTATTTGGTCATAAAACTAATTATTGGATCATGAATGTCTGTAAATTTCCATCCAGTAGTAGTTGAGTTATTTCAGACAGACAGACCAACATCCCTGAACTTCATATTATGTCAGGGATTACATTTAGGAAGAACTCTGGATCTTCTGCTGGATATACACATAAATCAAGAAACTTTCCACTGCAAACAGCTACTCTTCCAGAAACTCTGTCAGTTACAACACTTACATGGCATTCAAAAAACATTGTTATAAGACACAACAGTTGTCCTGACCGTGGTGTTCACAGAGAATTTCTGAGTTTAGGAGTACTGTTTGGGAGTTTCATGGTTGATTTGACAATGATTAACTGATGCCCAAAAATGCAAAATGGAGCTTTTTTGATTTTCTTTTTCTCTCCTCAGCTGTTCTGTGGCATGTCTGCTTTTGCCTCATTAGCATAATTTCATCATTCCCTCTCTTCTGAATTCAGCCAGAGTGCACCTCATGATACACCATCTGTTGGAGGTCAGGAGAGATACTGTGTTGTGGGCTCTAGAGACCACGGTGTGCCACCCAGAGACTAAAAGTATTTCCAGTGGGGACACTGGACCTCTGGCAGGAGAGCTGAATGGATGAACTCCTTTACTGCTGACTGCGAGGAGCTGAAGGAGACAGAGTCTCTACATTTTAGAAATCCGTCTATTATCCTGCACTTTTTTCAGTGTCCCTGCTAATACTGAGGCTACATTATCCTGAAGGGCAAAATACAAAAAAAACACATGCACAAAGCATAAAAGTAATAATATGAGTCTTGAATGTCATTGCTGACATTATAGGCATTGCCTGGAGGACAACTGTGTTGTCAATAGGTAAATGTCATTTCAATTAAAGCTTTTAAAGAGGGAATGTAAAGGTCAACCTGGGCTGTATTTATCTTGGCTTTTGCACATTTGGTGATTTTGGCTTTACATTTGTTTTCACGGGAAGCACTCTCCATTTCAGATTTGAACTTAGTCTGTAATTCCATTAGCAGGATTGCGAAACTTAAATGGCCAATTTTGTCTTGCATTATTGATAAGGTTCAGATTGTGTGCTCAGTCAGTCTAACGGACAACCTGACCACATGCTATTTCTGACCACATGCTGGCAGCCCCTCCAAGTGGCCCCCTTCAGCCTTATCTCTGCTGTGTGTCTGAAAAAGAAGGGGTCTCCACTCCTTATCAGTTTGTCCGTTACATTCCTGGCACCAGTGGTTAGACAAACTGCCATTTATGGTTAAAGAAAGAACACTCCAGAGCACATGCTGTGCTTTACTGACCCACAATGCACCAGGGCTTTATAAAATCCCACAACAAAGACCCCTTGACAGTGAGTGAGAGGTTAATGGCTTTTGGTAAACCACTTCTTTGACTGTATTCTCAGTATTTATTCTTAGGTTTAACAGAAATCAAATTAGAGTAAGATCTTGTTTTCTGAGGCTGGGGCGTATTGAGAACGTGTGCATATCCTCTGCCATGGCATCACTGACATCTTCCAGCCGCAGATCCTCCTCATCCTACCGCTCATCGTCACGTTACAGCACCTCCAGCTCCCATCGGTCAGAAGGCTCACTGGGTGGGTCGTCTGATTCTTTGGATCCCCTTTTTGAGCCGTTTCTTGACTCTGCTGATCATTCCAGTCTGTTTGTAGAAGAAAGCCCCGGAGGACCCAGTTGTTTGGCCCCCTTCAGCAGACACAGCAGATCATCCTATGGACACACTGGTAAGGAAATTGATTGATGGCAAAGCCGCGTCCGCATTACTGTTGCTATGCCAAGCTTTCTGTTATTGTACTCCAAATGCAGTTTATAATGTGGCAAGATTACCACTCAAAAAGAAAGAATTGGCCCTACATTTTTCATAAAGAAGTAGACCTGATGAAATCACAACTGTTGACAGATTTGATCATCTATTGCTAGCCTTCTACTTACATGTAGGCCTAAGCTCATGTTTGCAACCATGAATTTGTTGAAAAGCTGACTTTGTCATGTTTCCAGCTGACTCATTTTAAAATAAGAATCCTGTAAAAGGGTCTTAAATATGCACTTGTCATATACGATCGTTTGGTCAGGACCCCTTGGCGTCACATTTTTCATTCGCTCTGTACCCCTTTTGCGTCATTTTCCAATGTTCAAGGTAGGGTTAGGTTTAGGCAGGGGCGTAGCACAACATTCTGGGCACTGTAGAAAGGCATTTTCTATGGGCCCCTCCCCGCATCCATAGCTATTCATTCTAGCATCTTTTTGGGCCACATGAGGGCCCTGGATACTCAGTCCCCTTCCCCATTTTTGGTTTGACACGGGACATGAACAGTGGTTTCCTTGGTGATAGTCAGACAAAAAGTCAGCATCCTTACCACTTGATGATACATGTTAAAGATGTGGAAAGATAAGACAAGAGAAAAGATGTTCAGGATGAAGATATGTTTGGCAAATTGAATGCTGTCTTAGGTATTTTTTGTTATTATATTGTGAAAAAGTTACATAAGCATCACCATGATCAGCAGCTCTGGAACAGTCAAAGCTTTAGTGCCTTGCCTATACCTTGGCAGCATATTTTGAGGCATAGGGTAGAACCTTTTTCAATTACTTTCTTCACCAGCAGGAAGTAAATATTAGTATATCACATTACAGTATTAGGCTGATTGAAAGAAAAAATGCCACAGAGAAGAAAAAGACATGCTGCTCAGACAGAGTAATGAGCCAGAGTCGTGAGAACTTCTGTGCTTTCTCTGTGAGAAAAAAAGAGCCTGTATTGCTCCAGACTTTGTCTACTGAGCCACATAAAAAAAATAATTGGTGAAAAAATATAATAAAAAGTGGAGTGCTAATCCAAAACACAGGAGCCCAATATGAAGTGTTAAAACAGTTCTGCTGCCGCACAAAGCCGTAATGACCACAATAAAAATAAAAAGGTTTATTACTGGTGTGACACTACAGGTGGATAATAGCATAATCAATAATCAGGCTTAAAATTGATTTCACTGACCCATTTGGAAAATTTGAGTGCTCAAATGTCAAAAAAATGAAAAAGATGACCTACAAATGTTCCCACCGAGTCTCTTCTTTAGTGAAAGATTGTCTCCTTCCAGACTGTGAACCACATTTACAGCCAAAACAGAAGCTTCAGTCTTGTGGTGTTTAATGGCCTTTATATTCTATTCCGAACATAAAATACAAAAAAACAACAGAGTGATGATGCTTGGCCTAAACATATGGAGCCCCAAAGACATTGTGAAATACATAACGCATGACTGATTGTGTAAAATGTAAAAATTAACCACTATTTGAAATGTATCAAGAAAACGATTAGTATGAAATGTTTTGTCATTCTATTTATAATAAACAGGTTTTAATGGAGTTCAGTTTTATTTCATTATAGAGTATTTCTTTTTTTCAAAAGTCCATAATGACATTAAAAATGAAAAGAAAATAATAATTGCTTAAAAATTACACAGAGAAAGAAAAAGTTGAATGTATTTACAGTACAGTGTAAATGTTTTCTGAAAGTAAAATAGAACATGTATTATAATCTATAGCCAAAACTTATTCATATGGAGCCATGCTATAATTCATTATTCTCATACATTTCATTCATTTATACTTCTCAACATTTCCATTGATATTTCCAAAATATCCCATTAATTGTATTCTTATTCTTAGATTTCAATATGTATGAAATAAAATGTTTAACCATCCATCTAACCATGGTCTTACATGCTCTATATTGTTCTAAGCAGACCCTCCTCTGTTGTTTCCCTACAGCTCCTGTAGGCGGCACTTTGACAGGCCGACAGAGCAGCGCAGGTGGCGGGGTCCGATGTCTGGGAGACAGCTACTACATGTCAGCTGACGTCAGCCAGTTTGAGCCGCATGATGTAGTGGTGATGGCCTACAACCACCATGTTGTCATTCATGCCCAGAAGGTGTGTGTGATCTTTAAATTAGCAGAGGTGTGTTGTTGTACTTTTGAGGGTGTGTATGAGGGAACAAGTAGATCATATGTGAACATGATTTACACACACTTGGCTTAAAGCCAATATTATAATAAAATGTTTTCTGCTGACACTAATGATACAAATTAAACAGCAACTGCTACACACTAGTGCAGAAATCATTGGTCATTTAATAGTAGTGGGTTGATAAACTGAAGATTATTTAAAAACAAATTTATTGATCAATTTATCAAGCACAAAATCTATAATGTTTTCAGTTTCTCAAGTGTGTGGATTTGCTGCGTTTGTTTTATAAATTACAGTAATAGATTCATTTTGTAATTTTCATTAAATCTGAGAGCACAAGAGGATCACAAAGTTGTTTGCGTGGATGTTCTCTTATTTATGCACAACTCGTTTCTATGCCGTAACCTTTGATAAGCAGTTGTGGTGGTGGTGAAGTATTCTGATCCAAAAAATATAAACATTTCACATATTTACACAAGTAGTAAAAATCATAAAATCATGAAAACATATTGCTACAAGTAAAAGTCCTGCATCATCATTTTTTGTATTATATTATTAGTTTTATTAAGTATTAAGTATTATTATGTTAAACTGCTGGATTATTATTACTGATGCAGTAATAAATTAGCAGAATTTTAACATTGGTAAAGATAGAGCTAATTGGACGTACATAATATAATGTGTGTTAACAATGTGTCATATTTTACAAGATGACCATTATATCTGCAAAGTAACCAGTGAATGGAGCTGTCATGTAGCCTAAATTACGGTGGCCCTGAGAGGCCACAACACGCAACATTAACAAAACGCAAAAACACAAAACAATAAGAAAGCACACGCAAATAAACCACAGCATGCAACATTAAGAAAACGCACACAAATAGACCACACCACGCAACATTAAGAAAACGCACACAAATAGACCACACCACGCAACATTAAGAAAATGCACACAAATGTGTTTTCTTATTGTTGCGTGCTGTGGTTTATTTGCCTGTGTTTTCTTATTTTTTGCGTGCTGTGGTTTATTTGCGTGTGTTTTCTTATTTTTTGCGTGCTGTGGTTTATTTGCGTGTGTTTTCTTATTTTTTGCGTGCTGTGGTTCATTTGTGTGTTTTCTTATTGTTGCGTGTTTTTTCTTATTGTTGCGTGCTGTGGTTTATTTGTGTGTGTTTTCTTATTGCTGCATGCTGTGGTTTATTTGCGTGTGCTTTCTTATTGTTGCGTGCTGTGGTTTATTTATGTGTGTTTTCTTATTGTTGCGTGCTGTGGTCTATTTGTGTGGATTTTCTTAATGTTGTGTGTTGTGGCCTCTCAGGGCCACCGTACTAAATGAATAGTACAGTGTTTGCCTCTGACATGTAGTGAAGTCGAATTATAAAGTGGCATAAAATGGAAATATTCAAGTAAAGTACACTTCCCACTGCTGAAGATGATGACAAGCTGAACTGTTTGTATATATACAGTATATAAGATGATTGTCTTCTCATGAAAAAACAGTGGTTGATCAGTTCTACAATAAGTAAAGAATCAAACAAACAAACTGCATCCATCAGGTCAGACTCAGAGGCCATCCACATGAAGACGCGTTTGGATGCAAACACACTTTTTTTGCATCGTTTGGGCCGATTGTCCACACGAATCCTGTAAACGCACCACCTGTAAACGCAGTTTTTTGTTACCTGGTCCCAGGGTGAATACAAAAAAAAAAACGGCTCACGTTTGGCTTCGTCTGGACGGCGAAACCGCATACGTGCATATCGATGATGTCATCGCCACACACCTCAGCCTCACAGCTGACTGCCTTCAACCCAGCTGACTGCTCTAGCAGGGACGCAATGCTCTTTATAAAGTGGAAGTAGAGAACTTATCAACTAGCTAGCTAATCTGTCTGCTTATCAATTCCTTGAACGGATTATAGTAACTTTTAGCACGGCTTATTGTAGAAAAGCTACCGCAAGAAAAACGTGTAGCTAGATTATCAAAAACACATCGGATCATTGATTGTTTGTTTGACTGCCGATGTTAGCTAGCAGAGCTAACGCTAACGTTAGCTCTGCTAGCTAGCGCGCTGCAATCATGTCCGATAGCAGACAGAATTGCAAAATAGAAAGCAATCCAACAGCACATTATACAATGTAACGTTTTCTAGCGGTGGCCTTTATATAATGAGCAGTGGTGAAAGTTATTAAAGTCTAGTCCATGGCTGTATTAAGAGAACTATGGTATCATGTTATGAAAGGAAGTGCAAGTGACTGAAGGCTGCTCTTCTTCTTCGTTCCGTTAATTTCTGTAGCAATAACAGCGCCGCCTACAGGCCTGGCATATGAAGTACCGTGTTGAGTCATTTACATATGGATACATGTGGACGTGAATTTTCTTGAACCGAATCCAGGGAAGACGGATGCGTTTTCATCCTAACGTCTTCGTGTGGACATGGCCTCAGACATGTTCTGTCAGCTTGCTTGCTAGCTGCTGTCCAGCCTTCTCCTTTTCGTCTCTCAGTGTTTGATGTTAATCATGTTTAAAAGGTGAGAGAGTTGAAGAAGAAGAAGAAGGGGGAGATCCTCTGCTGTGTAGAGGAAGATCATTTTAACAGGGGTCAGCAGACAAATTGGCAAAAACCCACGTTCAACTCACCTTAAATGCTTGTAACAGCATTAAAAAATCTCTACAGAGAGAACGAGTCCGTCTTCATTTCCTTTCCCCTCTCCTCCCCTTTCTGTCTCTCTCCACCACCTGAGCAGCATTGACCTCTTCGCTCTTTTCTCTATCACTGGTTCTCACCTTCTTTTCTCGCCCTCGCGCCTTGCTTGACCCTGTTGCTTTTCTCACTTTCTCCTCCCGTCCTCCAGTGCTCAACAACCTTTCTTCTCATCATCTTTTCTTCCCTCTGTTTACCAATTTCAAACAGCTGCCCCCTCCTACAGACCAATCCCTACATTCACAGCCCCATCTTTCTTTTACCTTCTGTCTCTGTCCTTCAGGTACTAGATGATGGAAGCATCAGTGACACATTCACCCATAAGTCCCTGTTTCCGGAGGATATGGACCCATTGTCGGTCAGTGGGACCCTCAACCCTGATGGTACCCTGGTGGTGAGTGTCCGCCGGACCACGACCCTGGGTGGGCTGGAGCCCCTGGGTGTCCCCACCTACCGCAGTGAAGCTCACCTTTGACTTAATGTGACTTAACAGTATCTCAGCTATTTTTTTTAAATATTATTTTATGACAGTGTTGTGAGGTACACTCACCTATCAAGCCGATAAAGGCATTATAATTTAAATGTCTGTGAATAACAAGTTATTTTTCTGTTCAGCACACTTGGTCCATTGGAACATATCGCAGAAACTTCTGGGAAGATTGCCATGACATTTAATATTAACATTAATGAATGACTTGAATAATGATTATTTATATTTAGGCAGCACGGTGGCTCAGTGGTTAGCACTTCTTCATCACAGAAAGAAGGTTCTGGGTTTGAATCCAGGATCGTTCTGGGCCTTTCTGTGTGGAGTTTGCATGTTCTCCCCGTGTTTGCGTGGGTTTCCTCAGGTTGCTTCAGTTTCCTCCCACCATAAAGACAAGCATTCTAGGTAACTAGGACTACAGTTGAAAATGAACCAACTGCCTAACACTGGTGCATTTACAGAAATGTTGATTAATGTGTATTGTCCTAATCATAAATAAATAAATATCATTGACATTGGTGACCCCAGAACTTTTGTCCGGCACCGCAGTCAAGTCAAATCTTTCCCTTCATCAATGGGGTGAGGATTGCTGTCTGCCACAGTATCTTTTTATTTATTAATTACTACCGCAGAGTGCCAAAGTCAGATAGTTTTGAGTGGCTTTCATTTTTTACTATGACATACTGCACACAGACCATGAAACCCTCCGAAAGTTTAACTATTAATAAATTATAATCTACGTGTTTTATATGCATTTTCTAATTTTGTACTATACATTACATTGTACAATTACAGTAAGCCACCAGCAGTGTCTGTACTGTCAAACTAAGTTGTATGAGGAATTTGTCTTTTCTCAGACATGAAATAAATGTATGTATAAGAAGCTTTTTTATTGTTGTTGTTGTGTGTGGCTGTGTGTGTGTGTGTGTGTGTGTGTGTGTGTGTGTGTGTGTGTGTGTGTGTGTGTGTGTGTGCGTGTGTGTGTGTGTGTGTGAGTGATAGTTCTGATGAAAATACAGGAGTGTGTATGTCTTCCACCACTGCTTAACGGTTGTAAATTGCACGGCTGCAATTTCCTGAGTGCAGTACGCTCGCTTTGTCCTCTTATGTGCAGATGAATAGGCAGCTCCTCAGCTGTGATGAGAGCCTGCAACTGCATCTTCTGTGTGTGTGTGTGTGTGTGTGTGTGTGTGTGTGTGTGTGTGTGTGTGTGTGTGTGTGTGTGTGTGTGTGTGTGTGTCTGTCTGTCTGTCTGTCTATGTGTGTGTATGTCATGGGGAGTGTATCCGTTTGGAGTTGTGTGTGCAAGTGTATGTGTGTGATTGTTCTGCTACAGAATGTTTTTCAGTCTAACAACTGTATGGTCTCACTTATATTTTGCCTTTCCATTTTTATTCCCTGTAATGTTTTTTTTTCTCCCATTATCTGTCTGTCTGTGCCTACCTCTGTAACAGACGGCACCAGTATGACCTGGCTCTACACATTGCTGATGACCTAACAATATAATCTGCATGCTCGATGAAAGGGATCCAATTGCCCTCACGCAACAAACATTGTCAGTCGAGTGAGATTCCCTAATCTGACACATTTCCCACTTTTCAGATTCATTCATTCTCCTTTAGCTGCTTCTTCATCTAAATTGAAGCCAACAATCCCGTTTACTATCATCTTAAAATTAACTACAAATATTATATAATTATATTCCACATCTTTCGAACATTATTGGTGTTATTCAACTATTCAATGACATTCATACTAATTTAACCCATTCCCGTTTTTCTCACTACTTTACCTTCTTCTTGCACATTTAAGGCAGCAATCCAGCCTTTTCCAAAAACAAAATATTCCACATCTTTAAGACATTATTCTTATTATACTTTTCAATGATATTCATCCTAATTAAAACCATTCCCACTTTTTCAACTAAAAACAATTAAAATATGCCACATCTTTCACACATTCTGGGTATTATTCAACTGTTCAAAGACATTTATACTAATTAAATCCATTCCCACTTTTTCAACTATTCTCACTGCTCTTCTTACACAATTCAAACCAGCAATCCAGTGTAGCATCAGCCTTTCATCATACAACATTCACACTGCAATTTCTTCAGTACAGTATGAAAAACACAAATAAAAAAGAAAGTAGTGATTTCTAAATGTACTTTGACTTGTATTGCATTGCAGACAATGTGAACACAAAATATTTCATGTTTTGTCTGGTCAACTTAATTTCATTTGTAAATATACATCCTTTCCTGTCATTCAGACCTGCAACACATTCCAAAAAAGGCTGGGACAGGAGAAATTAAGGGCTAGTAATCAGGTAAACTGGTTAAATAATGATGTGATTTGAAACAGGTGATGTCAACAGGTGATTGTAATTATGATTTGGTACAAAAGCAGCATCCAAGAAAGGTCTAGTCCTTTAGGAGCAAAGATGGGCCAACAAATACGTGAGAAAATTATTGAAATGTTTAAAAACAATGTTCCTCAAAGAAAGATAGGAAGACATTTGCTTATTTCAACAGTGCATAACATAATTAAAAGATTCAAGGACTGTGGAGGAATTTCAGTGCGTAAAAGACAAGGGCGCAAGCCTAAGCTGAACAACCGTGATCTCCGATCCCTCAGGCAGCACTGCATCAAGAATCGTCATTCATCTATAAGCGATATCACCACATGGGCTCAGGACTACTTTGGCAAACCTTTGTCAAGTACCACAATACGTAGTTACAGCCACAAATGCCAGTTAAAACTGTACTGTGCCAAAAGGAAGCCCTATGTTAACAGTGTCCAGAAGCGCCGTCGACTTCTCTGAGCTCAGAGGCATCTGGGATGGACCATCACACAGTGGAAACGTGTACTGTGGTCAGATGAATCAGTATTTCAGGTATTTTTTGGGAGAAATGGATGCCATGTGCTCTGGACCAAAGAAGAAAAGGATATTCCAGACTGTTGCCAGCAACAAGTCCAAAAGCCAGGGTCTGTCATGGTATGGGGTTGTGTCAGTGCCCTTGGCAAAGGTAACTTGCACTTCTGTGATGGCACCATTAATGCTGAAAAGTACATAGAGATTTTGGAGCACAATATACTGCCTTCAAGAAGACATCTTTTTCAGGGACGTCCATGCATATTTCAACAAGATAATGCAAAACCACATTCTGCACACATTACAAAGTCCTGGCTGCGGAGGAAGAGGATACGGGTACTTGACTGGCCTGCCTGCAGTCCTGACCTGTCCCCAATAGAGAATGTGTGGTGCATTTTGAAGCGCAAAATGCGACAACAAAGACCCCGTACTGTTGCCCACCTGAAGACTTATTTGCAGCAAGAATGGGACAAAATTACACCTGAAACACTTCATCACTTGGTGTCTTCAGTCCCTAAACGTCTTTTAAGTGTTGTGAAAAGGAATGGCAACATTACAAAGTGGTAAATGCTTTACTGTTCCAACTTTTTTTGAAATGTGTTGCAAGAAACAAAATAGGAATTTTGTTTTTTGAAAAAAAAACAATAAAAATCATGAGGAACACATTAAATTATGTTGCTGTTGTATTGTCTGCAATGAAATACAAGTCAAAGTACATTTAGAAATCACTACTTTCTTTTTTTATTTGTGTTTTCCATACTGTCCCAACTTTTTCTGATTGGGGTTGTATATTATTATTATTATTATTATTATTATTATTATTATTATTGTGTGAATGCTGATTCAGCAGCATTCACAGTATTGTTACCTGATTCTTCTGTACAATCTTCAGTCGCCTACTTCTTCTGTATACTTTTAGCTTAAAAAAACATTCAAATATCAAAATGTCCAGCTCTTTATTGACATTAGTTCTTGTATTCAACTTCTCTCCACCATTCATAATTTTTAAAATATTAAGCTTTTTTCATTTTACATTGAAAGTCAAAGGAGCAGTCTTTAAATCCTCTTCAGGCATCTTCCATTTCTAAATGCTACTGCTCCCACATACCTTCATCTACAGATGTAATTCAAACTTGAAACTATTCACAAAACCTTCAACTATTAAGAAATGATTCAGCTTTGTGATACCTTTTTTTGTTTTTTCTGCATTTTTTGGGGCTGTTCAGTGTGTTTGATGTCACAGCTACAGTACAAAGGAGACAGAACATTGTCTTAAAACTTTCTTTTTAACTTTCTCTCACAGCCACAATTCTTACTTCTCATACACCATTTATACATCAAAATGTAGATACACTTGTCTACTTTCAGCCGATGTGCTCATTTAAACAATAGGAATATACATTTGGCTCAGTGAGCCTCCACATGACAAGAGCCACAAGCATTCCTCCATTGACAGCCCTTGTTAAACATCCTCATTATTTCTGGATGAAAGCACAGAGTACCAGTTTTTCAAATCGCTGATATGTCCACATTTTTTTTTAACACAAATGATATATCAATATGTTCGCAAATGCTTTCTGGTGCTCACGGTGAGGTCATTATATTGTTACCACGTATTGTTTAGGCTTTTTTCAGACTTCTTCAATGGGACGTTTACCAGGGGTCTGCTTCAGAAAGCAGGTTTAGTGAAAACTCTAAGTTTGTTAACCCTGAGATGAGGGAAACTCTGGGTTTTCTGTTTCAGAAATGGAGGTTAATCAAAGCTGAGAGAGAGGGCTAACTCCAGCCCATTTCAGAAAGAGAGGTAACCCTCAGAGTCAGTTACTATATTGAGCCTGTGAACCTAAACTGGTCGGGAGCAGGTTTTCTTCAATGAACCTTGAGTTTCTCTCAGTCATCTCCCTCTGACACACCGCTCTTTCATTTCCTCAATCATTCATTCAGTCTGTATCAGGCGCATTTTAGCGCAGTTTATATGCATTAATTAAATAAAGCGAAGGTTGAGTGTTGAAATCCTGTAGGGTGCAATTGTATGCAAAACCTACTTTCCAGGAATGAAGAATACAAATAGATCAAGAGGAAAGTTGTGTTTCTGTGAGTATATCTTATCACTTTTTTCAACATACCATACTATGACATTTTTTCGACATACTATACTATGACTTTTTTCAACATACTATACTACGACTTTTTTCGACATGCTATGCAATGATTTCTTTGCAGTTTTTTCAACATACTATACTATGACTTTTTCAACATACTATACTGACTTTTTCATCACTTTTCTCAACATATTATATGACTTTTTAAAAAAAAATTATTTTGACATACTATACTATGACTTTTTCGACATACTATACTATGACTTTTTCATTACTTTTTTCTATATACTATACTATGACTTTTTTCGACATACTATATGACTTTTTCAACATACTATACTATGACTTTTTTCGACATGCTATACTATGACTATTTTATTGCTTTTTTTCGACATACTATACTATGACTTTTTTCGACATACTATACTATGACTTTTTTTTTTACATACTATACTATGACTTTTTTCGACATTCTTTCGACATGCTGTACTGTGACTTTTTTAGTCCACTATGCTAAGTGAAGGTGACAAACATGCCAAAAACATTGTTTTTGGGTAAAGTGAGATAGCTTAGGGTGATAAGCAAATGATTGAACCACAAAGGTCAAGTGTTCAAAGGGGTGCAATTATTTGCAAAACCTACTTTCCAGAAATGAAGAATACAAATAGATCAAAAGGAACGTTGTGTTCCTGTCAATATATCTTATCATTTTTTTTGACATACGATACTATACTATGACTTTTTTTGACATGCTATACTATGACTTTTTTTGACATGCTATACTATGACTTTTTTGTCGCTTTTTTCGACATACTTTCGACATGCTATACTATGACTTTTTTAGTCCACTATGCTACGTGAAGGTGAAAAACATGCCAAAAACATTGGTTTAAAGCCCCAGTGTGTAAGAATTTCTCCCATTTAGCGGTGAAATTGTATATGACAACCATCTGAATTTCACTTTGTAGCCCCCCCCATTCCGAGTGCGTTCTAACTCCTACGGTGGCCGAACCCGAAATTAGCGACAACCGTCCCCGTGAGTGTCTCTTCCAGTGTAATAATAGTTTGACGTTATTTTGGTACCATTTCATTGCTAACATCAGCTATCAGGTTCCCAAACATATGTAAGCTAATGTTAGTAAAGTAAAGTTAGCAAAGAAGCTATCGTATTCTGTATATTGTACGAGATTAATAGTGTAAGGCGATGTTTACAGCGTAGGAGAGAAGCAACGGAAGTTTGTGTTTTTAATATATTTCTCTGAGCAGTATGAAGAATGTCAATGAAACTGAAATGATCTCTTAGTGTCTCCATCGTTTCCACGCTGCTGTTCTAACTGTAGCTAGTCTGTGTTACAACTGCATGACGTGAGTTGTCTGCCAGAGAAATCACGGCACATATGATTACGTTTATGTTACAAGGTAGACAATCCTTTTTCATCATTGACGCGAGGAAAAGTATCCTAGACGTCGTTCTAGCGTTATACACAACCATGCTACAGTTAGCCAAGCAAGTAGCAACTATAAAACTTTTACACAAATAGGCAGAATTACCTGTTGAGAAGAAAGCAGGCAACTTCGGCGTCCCTTTTAAAATCCTTGCTCCTCATCAGCTCTTTCCATCTTGGAAAAACCACAACAATATTAACTTTGGTCGCGTTGCTTTGCCTGTCACGGTGTCGTTTTAATTTCCTCGACGACTCAGTTACATGTCCTCGATAATAGACGCAACAGGCTTTCAAATCTGCCAGCAGTGAGTCACAAGTAATCTTCTCCCCCCTCCCTCCCTGGCATACGTCACAGTCAGTGCCACTGAGTGAAAAGCGTGAAATGCGGAGCAGTATAGCCTGTATGTCTCTTACGGGCTACCATATTTCAAGATGGCGCATGGCTATGGAGCGTCTACCCCAGTTCATGTAAGCGCAAATGTAAAATTTCAAGCCAATAAGAATACTTGGAATTGATGGTGGTGGTCAATATTCATAAAAAAGGACAAGTTTGTGAAGGGCAATACAGATTTTGATAATGAACAACTACAAATGTTACATACTGGGTCTGGTTAAGGTCAAGTGAGATAGCTTAGAGTGATAAGCAAATGATTGGAACACAAAGGTCAAGTGTTCAAAACCTGTAAAGTGCAATTGTATGCAAAACCTACTTCCCAGAAAGGAAGAATACAAATTGGTCAAGAGGAAAGTTGTGTTCCTGTGAGTATATCTTATCACTTTTTTAACATACGATACTGACATTTTTTCGACATACTATATTATGACTTTTATCGACATACTATACTATGACTTTTTTCGACATGCTATACTATGACTTTTTCATCACTTTTTTCGACATACTATACTACGACTTTTTTCGACATACTATACTATGACTTTTTTCGACATACTATACTATGACTTTTTTTTACATACTATACTATATATATAGTATTTTTTCTACATACTTTCGACTGCCTGTAAGGTGCAATTGTATGCAAAACCTACTTCCCAGGAAAGAAGGATACAAATACATCAAGATGGACGTTGTGTTCATGTCAGTATGTCTTATCACTTTTTTCGACATACTATACTATGACTTTTTTATCGCTTGTTTTCGACATACTTTCAACAGGACTTTTTTAGTCCACTATGTTAAGTGAAGGTGACAAACATGCCAAAAATATTGATTTTTAGGCCAAGTCAGATAGCTCAGGGTGATAAGCAAATGATTGGTACACTGAAAGTTGAGTGTTCAAATCCTGTAAGGTGCAATTGTATTCAAAACCTACTTTCCAGGAATGAAGAATGCAAATAGATCAAAATGAACGTTGTGTTCCTGTTAATATATCGTATGACTTTTTTCAAAATACTTTACTATGACTTTTTTCGACATACTATAGTATACTATGACTTTTTTTGACATACTATACTATACTACTAAGTTTACTTTTTAAAATGTCATTTGATCCATTGTAAAATATAGGCTGTCAATCAGCTAAAATATCTAATCGCAAATTAAATGCAAATTTGTTATCTGTTCTAAATGTACACATTTAACACTTAACATAAATAAAGTTGGTTATTACTTTTAAGTCTCTATCCACAGCACTTAAAGAAACTCACTTTTAAAGCTAGTGCACCTGTTATTCTCGTTATTTCCTACTTCCAAGACAACCAGGAGTTGAGTTTTCCCTCAGTTTGCTAGTGCAAAGGCTAATTGAGTTTTAAAAGCAAAGCCATAACACCTAACTTATTATTACACGTAAAACTGCAGACTGACAGACAGCAAAACTGTACTTTATATACTTTTCTGAAGTTTTTCTTTCCTTTTTACGAGCTATGGCATTGATGAAGACACATACACACAGATAAAAAACAGAGTGCCGTTGTCTCCATAGGTCCGTCTGCACTTCTTACCAGCGATTACATCAATCAGTCTCCAAGTTCGACAAGCACTTCCTACACTAGCAGTAACTGCTAGGGTGGCAGGAAGACTTTTTCAAGTGACACCTTTATTTGTTATTCATCAGAACGAGGGCCACGTCAGCACAGACAGATGGCACCCTGCTCAACAGGGCTCAACGCCACTCAAGTGTTTCTAACCTCATTCGCAATACAGATGAGCAACTGCAACCGTGTTTTGTCTGGCTAAGTCTTGAAAACCTGCACACACTC
Source organism: Gymnocephalus cernua (assembly GCA_023631565.1). Taxonomy (NCBI): domain Eukaryota; kingdom Metazoa; phylum Chordata; class Actinopteri; order Perciformes; family Percidae; genus Gymnocephalus; species Gymnocephalus cernua. The sequence continues at coordinate 30,820,943 of CM042430.1, forward strand.
AGATAGACACAGTCACTCACACACACATGTTCATAACCCACTTTTGTAACAGGAAGGTGTTGGTGTCTGCAATTAACTAGCAATTCAATTAGAGTGCATTCTAGATTATATAGGTATAAATTACAACAGAATTTTACATTTTATATATATTTTAAATATATTTCACACACACACACACACACACACACGCCGAGGGATGGACTGCAGCCTACTTAACGAATATAAACTTGTACAGTCCAGATGCTTTCCTTTCATTCAAAAACAGCAAAACAACAGATGATGAAGGTGTGTGTGCATGTACGTGTGTGTGTGTGTGTGTTGTGAATGAGAAAGCCCCAGATGGAGGGGACAGAAAAACAATGACAAAGAAACAAACGCATAGTCACAACATTGAGACTGGGAAAAAAGAGTGCAGATCATTACTGAGCACTTAACACTCCCCATGGGAAAGCACAACTAGGAACACAATTTTAGTCGAGTTTAGAGTTTAATACTGGCATTGAAGTGCTGCACTTGGCTTACTTTAATATTTTGGGAGTGGTTCATGGTTACAACACCTGTGTCAGAAATTAAGGTTCACATGCTGGAGGACCAAAATTGCACAATGAGGTATTTTAAGAGAAGGGCATCACGGCTGAGCAGAGCTAGTTCCCCTGCCCCACCCAAACTCATTCTTTTAGGGCTGGTACAAAACACTTGGAAGTATTTTTTTGTGTCCCACGTCATGGATGGATGCTTTGATGAACACTGTCATGTAATATTTCCTAACTTTCCTGACTTTAAGACTCGATAAGGATCAACTGAGTGTATGACTGCACCATTAAACTCACCAGCCTGCGATAGATTATGGGGTGCTGTTGTTGGAGTTACCATAATTACCAGTTTCTGACTTGTAAATACTGCTCAAGCAAACGTGTTATAAATTACTATTGTGAAACAGATTTTTCCATCCAGTTTTGCACAAAGCAATATGGAAGTGGCTACTGTATGCCTTATGTCAGCCAAAGTATGTCACAAATCAGATATAATACTACTATATGTAATCAATGCAAAAAAAAATTGAACTCTTACCCAACCGATGCTTCTATCATTAAATTGTCTTGAGTTGTCCGATGACATAAATGCTGTAAACATGGGGGTTTTTCACATCTCTACCATCTAGCCCATATAATGTGAATGCAGCAGAAGGGCCACAACGTCTGCATTGGTTGAGTTCTCTAAATAATTAAACTAAATTTAACTCAAAATACCACAATGCTTAAGACGCTAGTATGGCTGTACTAGTATAGACTCGTAATCTTGTATTTTTGCCTTTGCATTTGTTAATCTGTTGGTCAGTTCTTGTTTAAAGTTAATTTATTTGTGTCTGTATTTATGTGTATTTTCCTAAATAAAAGGCCTTTACTAGTGCAATGAAATAAGCTTAAATTGGAAATTTGTTCTCCAATAGCAAGAAATACACCTCGTTAAATGGTTTGTTCACTGAGGTAGATTTGGGCAGATTGAATTATAAGGTATGAATATGCTCATCTGATCAAGATGCATGGTCAGGAACACATATTGCATACAGCATTTAAATCCCTGTGCTCTAAAAAGATTTGGGACAAAAATAACTAATTTGAACATTATTGTGGCATTACTGTGTTTGCTTCCCCACTGGGATTATCATCGGAACACAAAAACAACACTCCAGGTGCTTTCCAGCTGTCACTGAAGGGAAAAGAGGACAGACAGCTGCAGAATATCAGGAGATATGAAACAGAAAAAATCTTCAACAAAATAATTGTTAAAATCTCATTTATTCATCCCTGATATACAAAACAATGTTTCTTTTTTCGGTGTGAAAAATAGCTCTGAATTTTGTTCAGCTCCATCTGGTTTGGCCCATGGGGTTTGCTGTAGTGGAGGGCCTCCAGTACAATGTACATTCCCTAAGCTCATGGAGTGCATTAAAAGATAACCCTCAACATGGTGGTGGTAGCGGTGGTGGTGGTGTTGGAAAGGGGGGGGGGGGGGGGGGGGGGGGGGAGCGCCAGCTACAGCTCATGCAGCAGATTCACCACAGAGCCTTTTAAGACGAGACGGAGAAGGCTTCCAAAAGCCAAAATAAAGAGTCTAAGCCACTTCTCTTCTTGAACAAAGGCTGTCCTGAAATATCTTAATGCTGATTCTAGTGAGATTCTGATAGCTTTTATTTAGGCTTTTGGGAAACTTTACCCCTTAAACCGTCATTCAAATATCACTTCATCACACACTAGCTCCTGTGTGAGCGTCAGTTCTCCTCATATACATACATCTTTTTACACTTTTCAGGTTTCTTTACAAAAATAAGGTTATCTTGCATTCATGTCATCAATTAAAACTGGATTACAAAATGAGAAGAACAACAGTTATTGCACAAATTGATTACCTACAAGATCATCCATAAAAAGAATGAAAAACATTTTTTTTTACAATTTCTACTTTGATTAATACTGACTAATAAATATGCATCTACCTGGGTCTATATCTGTCTGGTAGCAAATTAGATGAAAGATTCTGAAATGTTTGCAGAGGGGAAGGCTCTGGCAGAAGGCAGAATAATGAAATTCGATGAAAAGTGCAAATAAATGAACAGAACCAAATCAGACTAGTGGATCTCCGTCAGTCTCTGGGGTAACAGATGTGGGGGGGCACTGACGACGACAGGTTGCCATGGTGACATTTGCACACCCCACCGACACATCATCCACCCCGCTTACATATTTGTGTGTGAAAAGTGCCTCGTCTACCTGCGTATGACTAGAAAACCAGACCCAAACATTAGTGGATTGCTTATTCCTGTTGATAAAGAAGAGGAGTCGATGCAGGCACTTGTGGAATGAACATGTCACCAACAGCCCACATGCAGGTCCCTTCAACAGTAACTTCCCTTGGCTTCACAATAAAAAACTTTTCTCTATCTGGCAGCCATTGCAAGCCTTCACCCCTTTAGTGTTATTTGCACTTAAAAAATACATGTCTTAGTAGAAATGTTACAGACAGCATGTCAACAGATAAGAAACCCATAAAGGACAGCATTAAAATCAATCTCTTTGTGAAAAATCTGTCAAATGTGGAAAAACAACAACATCATAAAACAAGCCCCCCAAATCTCTTTCAAATAGAGATTAGTCAAAGATTTAAGATTGGTTAAGATGTTACATTTTAATTAAAGATTTTAAATTACAGGAATGATGTTAAATATATTAATCTGTAAATATTACTTTGCAAAGAGCTCATCCCCAGTTTAAAAGCAGGCGATAAATAAAGCTCAATGGGTGAATGGAAATTGCCTATCAAAGTGAAATAATCTGACTCAATACGTATAAAATAAGATACTGTAAAGACACATAACATACAGGCACAAGATGGCAAACAAACCAAGACACAACATAATTCACTAGTCCCATATTCATTTCCATCAAGCTTTTGTTTTTGGTACATTTGAGTTCTAAAACAAATCTCACATGCACTCTGTCATGCCAAGCCGTGCTGTTTTACTATGTGTATTTTACTTTACTCAGTGGTGCGCAGCAAGACAAGACACCACCAAAAATAAAATCCATCTAATGCGTCAAATGCTAAAAACCACAATGAAGTTGGGTATGAGGCATCCAAACAGTAGAGCAGATTATAGGTAGGTAGTAGTGGATATGCTTGCCTAGTCCAAAAAAATACATTAAAGATAAAAACTAAACAAAAGGAGTTTGTCTTAAAGGAAGTATCTGGGGTCAGTAGTGGAAAAGATGAAGGGGTGGAGGAAAAGCAAAAAACAAATCAATGTTTTTCTGTCAAGGAGCAGAGAGTGAGACGAGCCTCAAGCATTATGGCAGACATGAATTATTAAATACACTGTACTTATACATTATCTGTCATGTCAGACTGCTTGCTGAATCATAAACCATGCTGCCATTAATCATTCATGGCTTGAGTTCCAGATTCAATCAGTCAACTACGTTGGGCTAGTAGCTGGAGCAATAATTTTGTCACGATTTGGACTTATAGTGGTAAATGAGTTACATTTTAAATGGTTAAACTACATCTTCGACCACTCACTATTGGTCAGTTATGGATTTCCCTTAGTGATTTTAATCTCACTGGATCATTCTTCACTTAAGCTATTTTTCTGCATTAATCAAGCTGATTCTGCGCACATATTGCCATCTGCTGCTGTATACGTTGATAGCAGTGTCGGTCTGAGCCCTGTACCATTACATCATATAGCTGGTGGGGGGGGCATCTGTGTCTCTGATAGTAATGGAGGTTAGCTAACACAGCAATCAAAGGCAGATTGATGAGACAGCCCAGAGCAGCTGGTTAGGTAATGATGTCTTCATTCTTTCAGCCATCCATTTTGCTCCCTGTTCTTCCTCCCTCCCTCGCTTCCTTCCCTCTCCATCCACCCCAACCTTCTCTGGAACATTAAGAGCTAGATTTGGATAACCAGAAATCCACGTCTCTCAGAGTGCATCACCGCAATCTTTTTGTGCGTTTCTATGTGCCTTTATAGTGTAAGGCCATAGGTACAGTATGAAAGGAGTGTACATTATGAAATGGGCTACAGGTGCTTCTGCCAACAGGCATGTCTGCTTGCATAGACTGTACTCTCAACCTGACCATTAAGACTCGCAGTGAAGAGATGAGAAGACAAAGGAAAAGAGGTAAAATGGAAACAAGAAGAAACAGCAGACTAAAGCACCAGTCCCCTTAGTCCAGTGCTTGTCGATGGGACAAACTGTAATTTACAAAAAAAATAGTTCCATGGCAAATTCCAGTTAAACCCAGACCACCTGATCAGTCAGAAATTATATTAATCAAGCTGGAAAACAAAGAATGAAATGTGTTCCAAAGGCATTCAAAAAATTCTATAAGAAATAGTCGTTTGCTACCTCCCTCTTCATGCACACTCACATTTTCTTATTTCATACACTCACACTTAAAGTACAGTACACACATTATTCTTCCTTGTCAGCATTGCTTAATTTCTCGTCTCAAGTGGAAGACTCGTTCAAAAGATAAGTTTTGCAGGTCCAAATTTCTCAACTCTTCTCAACTCAAAGATCTCAACTCTAAAATTACACAAGCTAAACAAAGTCTGCTAAAAAAAATCCCTTTTTAAAGATCTCAACTTATTCCCAGTACCTTGTTGGAATCAACCAACATGAGTCCCCCAACCCCTATCCACATTCGCTCTGCTGTGGGTTCCCGAAGGTAAATGGAGAGCAGGGCACAGGTTGAGTTGATTTCCTCTCTCCCGTGGAGTGTCTGGCTTGGTCAGTGCATGACTCCTGGAGTGAGCACTGGTGAGTCCATGAAGCAAAGTGGATGGTGGAGAGAAAGAGGAGTAGATGAGGAGAGAAATGAGGAGTTATGAAGAGGCTAGCAGTAAGACTCTTTCCATAATTAAATTTTGATCCTAAGCCCTGAGGATTTTTGCATTTTTGTGGCTTTATGAGATTAAAGATCTCAATGCCTCCTCCTCTACCTGCTCTTTGTCTTCCTCCTCCTCCTCTACTTTCCCTCACTGGGATTTCTCGTCAGATTCAGAGGGGGTGTGCTCACGGGGCAGCGGCATGCTCTTGTGGCGATCCCACAGCTTGTGGAGCTCGGTGGCTTCATTCTCGCTGCTGCTAGTACCACTGTCCCGGAAGCTGGCCAGAGGAGGACGCACCTTCGCACCCTTCACTGTCACAGAGCCCTCGATGGCCTTGCGAAGCTGGATGGAGAAAGACAAGACAGTTACTGAGGAAGGCACAAAGAGTTCAAGTCTATGCACTATATATACAACTGCCAATTTTATCTGGTACATGGTTCTACTTCATCCCTGCTGACCGCCAGAGGAGGTGCTTAAAGCACTGAACATTCCCTTCGTGCATGCGCAGTTCGAGTATATATACCAACAATGTCACTTGTTGTGACCCCTGGATGACCCGGGAGAGACTGCAGTATATCTTCCGATGTCATTGGGAGATCTGTTCCTTTTTTCTCCTCTCGTGCAGTTGCATTTACTTCAAATTGGCTAAAGCCTTGAACTTAAATGTTTTCTACATTGACGTCGCTAGGGGCCTTGTGACCGTGTTGGTCAGAGCAGCAACAATTTGTTTGTCCTCCATGGGCCGCGATGGCTCACCCGTAGGGTGTTGTTTTACTTTCTGGGTGAAAGGTATGTGATTTACATTGTTAGTGTCAGCCAACGCTAACTTTGTATAGCAGTTTTCAACCCTCAACGTTGTAGTAGTGTTTTCATTTCCTACTCTCGGTATTAAGTTGTGTTTTTTCTTTACTTTACATTAAGTTAGTGGCTGTGTTTTTCCAGTGGTTTAGCAACCATTGACGATGAAGGCGGCATCTGTTCCCCCCCGCTCCCGGTATTGTTTGGTTCAACTTAATTTTTACTTAAGGTAGTTATCACTACTTATTTTCGTTTTCACTTCGTCCCATTTGTGCAACGTCTGTCGGGTTAGATGGTGTACATGCCCTATTCCCTGAGCTCAGGGTGCTGAGCCATAGTTTATTTAGGCTATCATGATCCTCAGTGTCCTGGGCAGTGGCCGGCCAGGGACTTTCGTGACGCTACCCACTTTCCCTCCAGACAGTCTTGAGCCCTAGTGGGGGCCAGGGACTCAGGGCTGGCTGTCAGTTCCTTTTCCCACCAGCAGCTTTGCTATTGGGCTGCTAATGCTCTAGACCCTTGGGTGGTTGCCACCTTAACCCACAGGTACAGGCTCCAGTTTCGAGGCCGCCGCCCTGCCTCTGGCTGGGTCAAAATGACCATCATCAGCGTCCCAGAAAGGCCCAAGCACTGGACCAGGAGTTATCTACCCTCCTGACCAAGAACCAGGAGGGCTGAACAGCTTCCACTGCCAAGTGGCACCGAAGGCTCAGGGTTTCACAGCAGTGCCTCCTTGCTCTGGCACCATGGAGGAGCAGGGCTTACCTATCCAGGGGCATCCCTATGGGTTTCGTCCCATCCAGATGGGAAATTGTTGCCACATATGCCTGCCTCTCAGGGTGTGGTGCAGTGTGGCAGGGCAGGACAGTTCAGTGATGTTGGTCTGTGCAAGACCGGGCCGAACACATCAATTCATATACATTCAATATACATTCTGGAGTTTCAAGTGATAGCTCTCAAGCACTTACTGACATACCTGAGAGGAAGGGATGTGCTTGTACAATCGGACAACACTTCAACTGTCTACCATATCAACCACCAGGGTCTGCACGGCTGCTGCAGGTGTCCTGGGACCTTCTGATGTGGGCATCCCCTCATCTGACTAGCCTGCGGGAGGTATCTAACGCGAGATCGGAACCAGGTAGCAGACTTCCTCTCTCAGCACAAGCCTCCTCCAGGGGAGTGGCGCCTCCACCCAGAGGTGGTGCATGTTATATGGGACCTCTTCGGTAGATCAGAGGTGGATCTCTTTGCCTCAGAGGTGTAGACCCACTGCCCCCTTTTGGTTCTCCCTGACAGAAATGACCGGACCTTTGGGTCAGGATGCGCTGGCTCATCCTTGTCCTGAGGGTCTGCTGTATGCCTGTCCACCGCTTCCTCTGATTTGGCCGAAACTTCAGAGAGTTCTTCAGGAGGATGTTAATGGTGGCCCCCTTCTGGTCAGGCAGGACATGGTTCTCTCTGCTCCAGAGACTTTGTCATGGACACCTACTGTCTCAGCTGGGAAGTCAGATCTGGCACCCCAATCCTTAGTGCCTCCAACTGTGGGTTTGGCCACTAGAGGGCCTGAAAAGCTGCTGAGCAGCTGCATAGACCCTATCTGGCAGACCATTATGAACGCCAGAGAGGATCCAGTACATTGCTCCGTACCTACCATCCTGGAGTTCATACAGTCCCTCTTGGACATCCGCAGGTCTCCCTCTACCCTGAAAGTGTATGTGGTGGAAATATCATATCGACATGCTAGGGTTGATGATGGCATAGTGGGGAGTCACAATCTAGTGTCCCTCTTCCTGAGGGGGGCTCGGAGGTTGCATCCCCCATGAGCCCCAAGATCTCCAACATGGGACCTGCCCCTGGTGTTCGACACTCTGTGCCAGCCTCCCTTTGAACCCTTGGCACAGGCGGGGCTGAAATGGTTGGCCATTACCTCTGCAAAATGTGTCAGTGAGCTACATGCCCTGTCAGTAAGTGCCTCATGTCTGAGGTGGAACCCAGATGACTCAGGTGTCACGTTGCAGCCAAACCCTGCTTTCCTGCCAAGTGCTGTCACATTCACACTTCAACCAACCTCTAAGGCTTGCACGGTTCTGCCCCCCCACCAGGCGATGGAGGGGAAAAGCCGGAAATGTTGTGCCCAGTATGGGCCCTGAGAACCTATGTTGCTGCTACCATGGGCAATCAGCGGTCAGAACAGTTGTTCCTCTGCTATGGTGGCCCGAATCAAGGTTGCACTCTTTCCAAACAGTGCCTCTCCTACTGGATTGTGGATGTCATTAGCTATGCATATGGAATCAGAAACCATCCCCTGCCATCTGGTGTGATGTGCCACTCTACTGAGAGGTGTACCCCTGGAAGACATATGTGCCGCTGCATCATGGGCATCGCTGGGCACATTCTCCAGGTTCTATAGGGTCAATGTTGCCATTCCCCATCCACTGGGGGTGGTCCTACATCCAGGGTCCACTGATTCTCCTCAGTGAGGTGGGTATTCAGGATTCCTCATGACTCTGGCGGTCAGCAGAGATGAAATAGTTACGAAAGTAACTACGGTTCTGTGAATGCCGAATGACAGAGTGCGGAATCATCGTGATCCCGCGAGAAAATTCCGTAGGAACAGATCCACTGATGACACTGGAAAATATAGTCTCTCCAGGGTCATCCAGGGGTCACAAACACTGCCTCTGGCAGTCATTCGGGACCATAGAACCGTAGTCACATTAGTAACTTTTGTTTTATAGTTATATAGTTTTGTTTTTGTTTGTAGTTGTGCTACATACAGTTTTGGCAGGGGTGGCCCCAGTGGAAATATAACTGCTAACCCTGACACTGTGCTGGCCTTGCTATACAGTGAAAGATCAGTAGTTTACAATATGATGCACAGGCACACAAACCATTTTCTATTTTGCACAGGAACCTCTTTTTCAAAATGTAATGGAGAGAAAGATCATGGGCAAAGGGTAATGTGCACTGAAAAGTGAGGTCAGAGTGACTTTGACCTCTGCTGCTGTTTGCTGAACACATAATAAGAGCAGAGGAGAAGGAAGAAGAGGAAATTACTGCACATCTATTAAACTCTGCAGCTTCCCTTGCCACCTACAGCATGGCAGAAGTGAAAGTAGATCAAAAAATGTCAACTCTTAGGGTGAGACCTGCTGCTGCCACTGTACGTACTGCAGGCTGGTTTTGAGAAATCTGTCTGGGTGCTACAGATCCTGTAGCAATACTGGAAAGAAAAGTGTCTGCATACTGTAGGGTGAACTAATGCACTATAATTACAGACCACAAAGAAAACATCCCTGTGATTATTCTCTTCCACATGGACCAGCAAGGCTCTGATATAACAGCGTGTCTGTGTGACAGGCAGACTGGGAGAGGCTGGGCTTTATCTGTTTTTGTCTGCTGGTGGAACGCAGAACAAAAAAGCCTAAATGTCAGGGACAGACAAGCAGCACAGCACTTAGCAACAATCCTCTCACCATTTCCTAGCCAATTCACAAAGAGTGAGGGGTTTTCAGTTGTTTGTGAGGCAGGAGATATACAGTGAGAGGGGCAGAGAACAGATAGAGATACAATAGATAGAGACAGCAATATTAAGTAGCCTTTTGTCTGTCACAGTACATAACATGCAGAGGGAAGAGGAATGTTAACTAAAATGTGTGTGTGTGTGTGTGTGTGTGTGTGTTGTGTGCGTACAGCACGGTGACAGCACTACTGATGATATTGACAGGGATTTTACAATCATGAAAGCAGGGACTATGCTGCCTGTGTAAATGATGACAGTCGCAACTTTTTACATGAGATGAGACTAGGTGTCGAAGGGTTATCGTAATGGATCGATGGATTGTGAGTTTAGATTCAAGAGGTATGAAACCAACCAACACTGAATTCAGTGATACAATATGCACAACAATTATGTAAAACCACCAAATCCACCAAAAAGTCAAAAACCCCAAAATGACCTGTGACAAGATTCTTACCTCTTTGAGGGAAACCACCCCGATGAGGCGTCCAATGCTGGTGACAAAGGCGTGGTCGAGGCCCAGCAGGGAGAAGATGGTGTGGGTCTGCAGGAAAACAGCAGCGGTGGTTGGGAACAATCAGTGAAACATTAAAAACAGTACAAACCAGAGACAACAATGTGCTGGGTTCCTACTTAATTATAAATAGAAAATGAGGCTCAGTTAGGGAAATGCACCACTGACTTCAATTATCCAACAGTGATAAGTCAATTCACAATAGATTCATTGAGCTAGTCAAATTTTCTGCTAAATGGGATACGATCACTTTGGAAAATGAGACACAGGGACAATCAGAGTGTTCATGTTGCTTATTTTGAAACAGAAAACATAAACTACCATTGAATTGTTGAATACCTGCATATACTGGTTTTACTTTATACTGGAGTTGAAACATACTGATGGTAACAATGCTGATAGCAATTTCTATATTTTAACTCCAATAGTAATATTTCAGGAAAGGTTGGTGGATATTGTGATAATACCAATTACATGAATAATAATGTCCACAATAAGCCAGCACATCTTCCACTTCATGTTGCCAACATTTTAAAATAAAAAAGTATCACTTCAATGACTGGTTCAGCAGGGATGTGTCAGACTTGAGTCCTCTACTCCCTGCCAAAATGATTGCCCCTTCGCGTTAGCTGTCTTACAGTTAGCTAAATTAACCCGACAAAAGGGGGGTTTGGCACCAAAACGATTAGTTAAGATTACATAAAAGTGAAGGGGAGATAATTCAGGGCAGCTGGGAGATCTTCTGCTGCTGCACAACACTGGCCATTGGATGTCTTCGCCGGACCGGAGATTTCCCCAGCCATCCCCACCCACACCCGTCTCTCAGCGTCGTTGAGTAACATTACAACAAACCCCTTTCGCCCTGGCGTTTAAAACATCCAAAAGGTGACATTGACGAGTGAAATATATTGTGATATTGTCATTTTAGCTGCTAGCTAATGTTAGCTTGCTTGCTCACTAGCTAACTGGTCAGCTACCAATACAAATCAAATAAAAAAAACATAATTATGTTGGGGAAACTGCAGCTATTTTATCTGAATGACATGAATAAACGTTACTAAGCGTAACGTGAATAAACTTGAATGGGTAAACTCGTCCATGAACAGATGCATTCTAATAGGCAGCGATAGTGTTTAACAATTAAAACTACAACTACCATAATTCTACGCAACTTCACAACGTCATTAAAAGTCTGTGATTACCATCCATTGAGAGACCCCTAGCGGCAGAAAAAATTACATATTGTATGTTTAATTTGTGAGCTCTAAAGGTGCTGGTAAATAGATATTGATACCTTTGGGTAAAGCCAGGCTAGCTGTTTCCCCCTGGTTCCAGTCTTTGTGCTAAGCTAAGCTAACCAGCTGCAGCTTAATTTTTGAGAGTGGTAGCAATATTTTCATCTAACACTGAGCAAGAAAGCAAATAAGGGTATATCCTTTCCACAGAACACAATGTGGACATTTATTACTGGAGCTACCTTAACTGTTGACAGTGAGTTTTCATTATTATCCAGGGTGTCTGGGACATTGTTGATAAAAAGAGACATAAAAGGAGAGAAAGTTGTTGCTAAATTATTTTAACTGTGATATTTATCCTGTAAATAATATATGCAATAGCTTCATGACTTCTCTTCTTTTTTGAAAATGTACGAAATGATAGTGTGGGTTGCTTTATGTCCTGTTAGCCACTATCTCAAATGGACTAACAGCAGCCCCGAGCCAGACCACAGTAACTGCAGAGACATATTGTGATGTAAATATCAAAGAAACTGATTTGTCCGTTACAAAAGTGCCCGCACGCAAACACAGAACAACAGTAAACAGCTTGAGATAAATGGTCGCCAGATCAAGAGAGCAGGGTGGGATGCACACACACACACACACACACACACACACACACACACACACACACACACACACACACACACACACACACACACACACACACACACACACACACACACACACACACACACACACACACAGCATGCAGCAGCAGTGGCAGCGGGCGGTGTTTAATATGCTGAAGGAGATTGTGCGTGGTATTGGCTTTTGGCTGTGTGCGGTGAAGGGAGGGGAGCGAGATGGATTGGTGCAGGATCCCTCTCTTAAATGTTTAAAGAGTATTCACACAGAGCCCAAAGGATGAGAGAGGGAGGGGGGGGGAGAGAGAGAGAGAGAGAGAGAAAATGTAGCATTATAAATGGGGGATATTAGGCACTGCTACATACGCTGGCAAGCCAGAAGGAGTCAGTGTATGTGTGTGTGTTTATATGTGTGTGCTTGGTAGGAAGTGATTGTTTCAACATTGAAATGTTTGTGTGCTGGAAACAAAGCCTCTTTGAGGGTGCCGTAGTAAGAAAACTAAATCAACACAAGCTCTACACTCTCCTTCACTCAGTAGGGGAAAACTTAACTTAAATGTGTGTGTGTGTGTGTGTGTGTGTGTGTGTGTGTGTGTGTGTGTGTGTGTGTGTGTGCGTTCTTTTGGGATGTTTGCATGCTGCTTCAATCACACCACAGCATGAACTGGTGGGCAGTTCAATTATGTTGTGTTTCTGTTTGTGTTGGGGAATCAAGATGGTATCACACCAATACTTACTGTACATGAAAACTGTATGTCCAAGGTCTAAAACAGGTTGTCCATTTGTTTTAATTTGGGTTAGGGTTCCAGAAGTTAGTGGTGGATTTTGACATGGTCTCTACCACAGTCCATTTTTTATCTTTTTTTAAGTGTGTTAATTAGCTGTTTGACCACTGTATAAAAACATACCTTAATTGTTGACTTGATCTTTCAGGGCATAACCATGATCACTAAATCCTATTTGAAGGATACTGTAGGTGTCTACTTAGTGACACACACACACACACACACACACACACACACACACACACACACACACACACACACACACACACACACACACACACACACACACACACACACACACACAGGTTAAACAACAGCTGTATTTACAATCAGACCTTATGCAACGATGTGCGCTCCACCAGCTGGAATGGGGCGGGGTCGATCTTGCAGTTGTTGAAATTGACCTGCTCATCAAGCTGCTTCTCCTCCCACTCTGTAATCTGCAACACACAGAGGAGGAGGGAGTTTAGGGATGAGGGATAAACATCACTGAGGAATAGCGAGGAGGTAGATGACACTGATTTGACTTTAATCTTTAATAAAAGGTTGACCCCCAGTGTTATAGCCTGTGTTTTTGGCAAATCAAACATTTGTTTGATTGTCTGACTATAAAACCTGGAGTGACAGCATGCACAATAGATGCGGTTAAAAAAAGATGTCTTTATGCCTGGTGTCAGTCCCTAATCAGAAGGCAAAGGCATCAAATAATCCCATACCACCTCCTGACAAATCACCTCCCTCTGATAGACAATCAGTGGACCGTGCACCTCACTGAATGACTCTATAAATCATATGAGGCCTACAACGATGGAGTGTGGGGAAGGTGGATGGGGAACAAGGAAGAGAGACGTAGCGAGAAGCAATGACATGGCAGGTGTATGAGAGGTGAACAATGAGTGATACAGAGAGACAAAAAGAAGGGGATGGAGGGAGACAGTGTGAGGAATGTGCTGCTGACAGAGAGGAAATGAGAGGCGCTGTTGATAGATGAATTATGAATGACGTCATATCCAAAGTTATAAGACTCCAGGGTAATCGGCCCGTCTGGGGATATTGAGGAATCTGAAAAGTCAAGTCTGTCAAGGTGTGATGTCAGGAACTGCCAAGCCAAGATTTGAGTTAGACAAATACAGGTTTTTGAAGACTGATGTGCATACCAAGAATTAACTGTATTTGATAGAGAATGTTAAGGATAAGCTGGTCACATTCTATGTTTTTCTGATTGTCAACCAATCCAAAGCCTGATACATCTTATTCCCCTGTGCCATAGAACTCAACTGTTGTCAAAATATAAAAAATGCAACAGCTCATTGATGTCATTGATTGAATGACCTGTTGCTGCATTTACCATGAACACACTGTAGATTATTTTGACTAAATCCCATGTAGACCGCCTGTGGGAGTACTCACTAGAGCACTGAATGTGGATTAATCTGCAGCTAAAAACAGACTCCACAAAAACACAACATACTCGTGCCTGAGTAACATTTGATAAAAACTACAGTACCCAGCTATTTAAGGAATTGAAAAATGGTTTAAGGTACTCAGTTGAAACTAATGGATTTGAGGCTGAGTGCAACAGATAAGATAGGGAAGTTAGAAAGCACAGCAAGATAGACTGACAATTTATTGGTTTTAGTCTTGTCATGGGATTTGAAGAAATTGTCAAAATTGAAGAAACAGGGGCCATGCTATTCTGACTTTTAGTCCCTAGCATGGATCAAGCTTGATCAAAACACTGGATCCTACACTTCCCATAATACAATCCGTTCACCCAGTTTGTAATGCAGGCTTTCTGTTATAAATGTTGTCTCCAACCTTGATTATCTTTATGACAGGCTAAGCAAAGCTCCTCCAGAACCAAAGAAGACAGTATTATATTATTATAACTGTTTTTACAGGATGAGTAGTACTCCCAATAAAGGGAACATTATCTTCTAAAACTGATGGAATAACTAAACCCTTTAACTAAAGAAAGCATATGACATACTGTCTTTCAATGAAAAAATATAAATAATCACAAATACATAAATGCAAACAAATTCATGTCAAGTTTTCCCCAATGTCACCACTTGTTGCAGGTCAGAAGAACACTGGGCTGGTTTCTTTTTTTCAGAGCTATTTTAGTACTTTACAGTGTAAGGTTTAACTGTCAAATAGCTGTTTTCTGATTGGCTGAGGGACTCTGATTAACTGCTGTACTCTAATTGGTTGTAAGGTGTGTACATGTTGTGTGACCGGCTGTCTGTCTTACCTCTCTAATAGTCATGTCATCCTCTACATCTGCGTCGTCCTGTAGACCAGAAGCGACAGGAGAGCGGTCAGTACAGAAAACAAAGACATTCAGCGTATACTCCAAACACAGTAAAATGAAGAAACCAAAAGTGTACAGCACAAATACAGAAGCAGTGAAGGAATGGTAAACAAATAGTAGATTAACAATAGTGTCCAGTTGGTTATTATCTTCAACACTTATTTGTACTTTTCAACTGCGCAACACTGCGCACAGAAGGTGAAATGACATATGCACATAATTGTCCATGCATCACATCATGAGCGTGATACAGTGACGCCGTCGTGAGACAGATGGACAAAAATGTGATGTGTGACTAAAGGAGCGACTACAGTACATTTAATGAGTGCGGGGGATGTGATGTATGAGATGTCAGAGCAGATGATCATTATAATGATGGATCTGTGTCGCACTCAGAGCTCGCAGCTCATAACTGACAGGCTGCAGACGCTGTTTGACAAGCTGGAGTCAAACTAGCAACCCTGTGTTTTGTAGAGGAGCACCAAGAATACCGTAGAAAGCTGGGTAATGGAAATAAACAACTGAGTGTGTGTGTGTGTACGTTACAGCGGGGTGTGTATGCAGCTCTGTGTGTGTGTGTGTGTGATGGGCTGTGAAATATGATTTCAAAGTGTTTAGTCATGTGCTTGAGTACAGGTACTTTCTTTCTCAGGATTGAATGCAGGAGAATATATATGTGTGTGTGCGTTGGAGAGAGAGAGAAAGGCAGAGTGAGTGAGACCCAGGGGCTGATGGGAACCCTGAGCTCATTTATCCTCATCGCTGTGGTGGCCGACCTGTTGGTAACCCTAGCAACTGTTGCTGCTGGGTAGAAAGAGGTGCCCTACTGTAGCATTATGCAAGTACAGGCCAGATGTGCCTGGAGTTGATGACACACGCACGCACGCACGCACGCACGCACGCACGCACGCACGCACGCACACACACAGTAGGATTATGTCTTCTGCTAAAAAAATTATAATGTAGAGAGTTTTAGGGGTAAAATGTAAACTAATGACAAATGCAAAGATCAAATCACTGTGTGTGTGCAGAAGAAGGTGTTTTTTTGAGATACAAAGAAAGAGAGATTGGACTTTGCATGCAAAATAGGTGCTTTCAGAGCGATTAGCTGGTCTATTAAGAGAGCAAATCTCTGCTTCTGGATACATGAGTTAGGCAGTGTGTGGATTTGTGTGTATGGGAAGTGGGAGAGTAAACTTTGTGAGTCTGCATACAGCTGACAGTGAAATCAGAGCAACTGTGTGGGCATATTCAAATGGAATTTGAATGACCGTGTTTTACAATCATAAAACTCTCTACATTATAATTTTTTTAGCAGAAGACATAATCCGTGTGTGTGTGTGTGTGTGTGATGCATGTGGGAGGCTCCAGCGTGCTGACAATAGGGCGATAAAGCTGTATTGCTTGCTACACGGTTTCCGTGACAAAGATTAGAAAGGTCTGTTGCTCTTCCTTTCCCTCAATCCAGTGAGCCAATCACCCAATCAGTGGCAACCATCCAAGACTAGGTCAGTGGGGAACACACACACAATCTACCACCAAAGAATGCTGTATCTCTCTCTCACACACACACACACACACACACACACACACACACACACACACACACACACACACACACACACACACACACACACACACACACACACACACACACACACACACACACACGGATTATGTCTTCTGCTAAAAAAATTATAATGTAGAGAGTTTTATGATTGTGGAAATCTGGATAAAAAGGAGCCTCCCCTCCAGGATACTAACCTTTTTCAGCCCACAGTAGATAGAAAGTGTGGTGGTAAGGCTTTCTTTACACTTCCAATTTTGCTTAAGGGAAGGCTTAACATCTTTGTCTTCTAACCTAAATCCAAAAGCCTCTGCTTTAAAAGGGTCTGCTTAGAAAGTTTTGATTTTATGTAGCCAGGTTTTGAGGTACCATATCTGGAAATTCTGCTGCCACCCTAATACAATGGAAGTGAGTAGAATTGTATCAATAAAGTAGGATTGTTTCTTGCACAGTATTCACAAGTGCTGACCACAGAGCGACTCCTACGTCAACAACAAAAACAGTAGATTACGGAACTCTGAGAGGTTGGTGTCAATATTCTTCAAAACACCTGTGTGTAACTAGGTGTTCTGCACAGCCTCCATTATCTTTTCTGAATAGAATTATATTTGTGTTGTCCAAAGCATTTAAAATCAGCATTTGAAAGACCTTTTTTGTCTTGTCTATTCCAAAACCAATGTCCTGGATACTCAGGATTTTCCACAGGCCTCATTGTTGACAGTTTGTCTTTGAGACCATTTCTTTGTTAACAAGACTTAGGCTATATTTTGGCACACTGGTGCTTTGAGCTAAATGCTGACAGAATGTTAACATGGTCACAATGATAATGCTAGCATGTCAAAGCAATAATTTTCATGCATCCAACAGTTTTCAAGATAAGGAAAAGCTACGTCATCATCTAAATCATTAGGATACATTGTCTGGGAACCATGAGTATATGTCCAAATGTGCCGATACATCAAGTGAACATTGTGAAATTCACCAAAGCCAATAAAATGTATCCTCTAAGGACAGTGAATATCTGTGGCATTGCTAAAAAGTTGTAAAAGACATAATTTCTTTTTTCAAAGCAAATTACTTTCACATGTGATCTGCATTCAAACAAACTAATTCATCTGCACACATTTTAAAAATGTTGTTCTCAAATGACCTTGCGTTTTTAGCCTACAGTTTTATCTTAACGTTTTTAGAAACAGGTCCACCCCTTCTAATGAATGATATTTATATATATGACGGGCTCGACTCCTCTGCATCAATGGCTTTGAACTGAAATAAATGTATTAAGCTCTATGGAAAAGATATCCTCATTACATCGATCTACCCACGCCAACATCAGACGAAACACAGAGCCAAATACCAGGCACCGCTCCTCTACGGTGATGTCCATCAGTGCCCCGGTCCCAATTCAAACCCAAGAAATGCAACCTAGTGTAAACGAGCCTGGGCCAACTGCACAAGTTCAACCAGTGGAGGAATTCAGAGACCTTGCCAGTGGGCCTGTGGATTGTAGGCACGGTGTCCCTGCCCGCTGCTGTTGTCTGGACGCCGGGGAGAGTTTCTCTGCGGTCGTGTCGACACCCGGCCCGGTGGATGTCACGGTTGCTGCGGTGCAGTTGACGGCGCTTGGTGGAGGTCGGGAGCGGATAGCGACTCTGTCAGAGGAGGAGAGTCTGGAGCGCATGGCAGCTGCATCAGAGGGGGAGAGTCTGGAGCGCATGGCGGCTGCATCAGAGGGGGAGAGTCTGGAGCGCATGGCGGCTGCATTAGAGGGGGAGAGTCTGGAGCGCATGGCAGATGCATCGGAGGAGGAAAGTCTGGAGCGCATGGCAGATGCATCGGAGGAGGAAAGTCGGGAGTGCATGGCGGCAGCTGCAGATGAGAATCAACGGTGGCTCATGGTGGCTGAGGTGGACAATGGGAGCCATGTGTGTCAGCGGGTCATGGCGGTCAACAAGGATCTGGATATCTGTCCTACAAGTGCTGGTTTACCTGTAATGCCAGATGCACATCAGCCAGCAGCCCTCCCCCGGCGAAGTGTGATTCATATAAAAAAGTTATTTATAAGAAACATCTCTGAGCATGAGGTAGTAAGGATAATTAACAGACTCAAGATTTCCAAAGCCAAAGACTGCTATGGCATGGATTCTATAATGCTCAAGTCTCTAAAGGATTCCTTAGCCCTACCCATTACACATATCAACCTCTCAATCTCTCAAGGGATTTTTCCCGAAAGCATGGAAAACTGCTATTGTGTCACCAATTTTAAAGCAGGAGATCCCCGGCTTGTCTGTAACTACAGACCTATTAGTATTCTGCCTGTTCTATCCCAAGGTGATAGAGAAGTGGGTGTCTGAGCTGATAGTCTTTTATTTGAACAACAGTGACTTCACCTTGCATCCAACGCAATTTGGTTTTAGAGCTCAACACTCCACAGAAACTGCTACCCTATACCTTCTGGAAAACAGTAAATCCTTAAGGGATAAAGGTGATACTGTTGGGGCTATTTTATTGGGATCTTAGAAAGGCTTTCGATACTGTGAATCATAGAATACTTATTAGCAAATTACTTTCTTTCAACTTCTCAAATGATACTATTAAGTGGATGGAATCATATTTAAAGGAAAGAACACAATATGTTAAGGTTCATAAATCTAGTGCCTATGAAACTTACAGTGGTGTTCCCCAAGGTTCTATACTTGGGCCATTGTTGTTCAGCCTTTATGTTAATGATCTGCCTTTGGTTTGTCCTGATGTAGAAATACAGTTGTATGCTAATGATGCAGTGATTTATGTGCACAGCTGCACAAATCAGCAGGCTGACAAATGATGTTTTAAATAAAAAAATTGTAAAACTGTTGGTATGTTCTTTTCAAAGTGACCATGTAGCACTCCTGACCCAGATATATTGATATCAGGGCAACACTTGCAATTTGTGTCTAAATACAAGTATCTAGGTGTCTGGATTGATTCCATCTTGCTCTTCAAATATCATGTAAAAAGTATATACAAAAGCATTAGATTTAATTTGAGTAACTTGAGATTTGTCAGACAATCACTCAGCTTTAAAACTGCTATTATGTATATGAATGCCATGATTATCTCACATTTTACTTATTGTTTGACTAGCTTTGCTCAGGCTAACAAATCCACAAGGAAACCATTTGAAACTGGAAACGTACTCTAAACGTTCTTGATCAGAAACACAACAGTTATCACTCTGTCAAATTTTAAATAGACATAAAATTTTAAGTTGGGAAAACCTAAGTAAATATAGTAACTTTTGTCTAGTTTATAAGATCTTACACAACACTGCTCCGCCACCACTGAAAACATGTGTTGTTCAGAGAGCAGTCTCTCAGGTTACCAGAGGCACCACAAGAGGGGACTATATCATTCCCATTCGAAGAACTGCTTTAGGTCAGTCAACGTTCTCTGTGACAGCATCTAAAGACTGGAATATGTTGCCAATACAGATAAGAGAAGTAAATACTTATCGTTCTTTTACTTGTCAGCTGAGGAACTGGCTTATTGATAACCACATATGTGCACATTATATTTGTTTGTCACATGCATTTTTTTATGTTGGTCTGTGTATGTTACTTTTGACTGTATTGTCATTTTATTGTATTTAATTTTTTTTAGGTTGCCATTTTTAAACTGGCCAGGGACAAGAGATGGAAATTAGCCTGCTGAGCTAAATCTGGCTCATTTACAGTTGCTTTGCTGTTGATTAATGAGCATTTTCCCTGTTAAATAAATAAATTAAATGAAATTCCAGTTATTACTGTTCTTAAAGAGATATTTTGCTCATTATATTTTTAATACAGTTCTGTGTCATAGCTGTGTGGGCATTGTGCGCAGATGAACGGTGTGGCTTCCCCTCCATGGTCACAACGCACGATCACGTTGAGATCTGTGTCGTTTTGTGTCTTCCGCCAGGTGTGAGCATACCTCGGCTGCTCCGAGCTCCGTGCACTGGCGCCACGGAGGGAAGCCACACACTGTTAATCTGCACACATTGCCCACACAAAGATGACACAGAGCAGGATGGAACTAGGCAAAGTATCCCTTTCGATAACACAGATGATATCAAACACAAATGGAATATTAGTGATAAACCTTTATTGATCAGGCTCTGATGCTCTACAGTGTCTGTTGGATGCAGCCTGTCTAGATACAGTATGTGTGAACTCTGAAGTTGACATAATTATCATTAGGACCCTAAACTCTGTCCTCTGAACAGCAGTTTCAATTGGTACAGTGATGACAAAATACACTATTAAGTTTATCCCTCATGCCTCTGCTTAATGCAGTGATGTTGGTTGTTTCTCTAACTGCTGCCTGCACCACACTGAATCGTGCATCAGGGAAACATTGCAACAATAATTACTTATCACTCATGTGCAGGCAATTAACTGCTGGTTTTCTTGCTGATGATGCTCCCTTTGCCTATTACTTTCAAATTAAATTACTGCTTTATCTGTGTATCTGATTAGATTGTAGAGACTTTAACACAATTGTGAAATATCATTAATGACTTTGTGCAAACTACAGTGGTGCGAGCAATAATGATGTGCTGTGAACTGTGTCTTAACAGCCTGGGGAAAAGTTGTGAAATAGTAATCTTAATTATCGCACCGTGGTAGTGACCACCCCTATTGTTTGGTAAACAAACCCAAGATCACTAGCTGCACCTTGGAAACATGAGAATATCTGAGTGAAAACCGGCCAAAGTTCTTTTTAATATTGTAAGTCCTTCCATTGATACTTTAAAAAATGCAATGAATTCTTCACCCTAAAAGAATCTGATATCAAGCAACAAATCAATTTACAAAACAAATTACAGTCAGTATGTCACACTCATCTTCTCCAGACAAGTTCACTCACTCTCCCTTGAATCTCTTCTGTGTTGTCTAAAATGATTCAGGAAATGAACACTTCATCCTGTCCCCTGAATATTCTACATATCAGATAAGGACATAAGGACAATTGTAATGGAGTCAGTGTCTTTGTTCTACAACTTAGACATTGCTTTCATTGAACCTACTCTGAAAGTGCTAACTACTTGACCCTATTGATTTTAATAATTAACTCTATCAAAAATCCCCCTTTCTTGCTACATGGTTTGAACAAAAGTATCCTATACAGTAAACTCTTCTATTTTATGAATGAGGACTGCTTGCGTCAGAAATCATTACAACACTGAGACCTTACATTTTCTGTTACTTTATTAGCCAATTGTTTACCTCGTCAGTACTAAATCTTGGGATGACTTTGGCTTGTTTATGTGATAAAATGTGTGTTTCAAAGTTGGAAGTATTCCAAAGTTGGTAGTATTCATGTAACTCAGAATAAGTGTGAAAGATCCAATTATGCTAAACAAATTTGGTAATTTAATCTGGTTATTAGCATTAAGTTTTGTAATTTAATGTATATTATTATATGTATGTTATTTTTGTGAAATGTTATTTTAAATCTATTGTTTACTTCATTATTAAACAGCATTTTGATCAAGTTTGAGGTTACATGATACGGTAATATCCCATTAACTGCTCACTTTAAATGGGTTTAGTAAGCTAATGCTAGTTTTATCCGTTGGTTCAGTTTACACCTAGCAAATGCTAGGTGTGAATATTTAGTAACAACTTATTGTAGGAACTGATTTATGTGGTGCAATCTGTTTTAATTTAGTGATGTGTGAATCTAAATTTTGTAAACGATGATGCTACCAATAGGCTCATTTTGAACTTGTGAAAAACTGGTGCAAATCCAAAACATCATGCATTTCTTCCATTTTTATGTTGATGCCACTACGATACATTACCAGTCAAAAGTTTGGACACACTTTCATTTTAGCTGTGTTCTGAACAATTGAAAGAAAGACAGTGTACTTTCTTCTAAACTGCACATTAGCCATTTATAATAGAATGTCCCTAACTTTTATGCAGCTGGTGAAATGTGTGTAACTGGCCTAGCCAGACTAGGCTCCAGATGTCATAGGGACTTAGCTCATTATCTCCCTGCATCACTCATAATTGTGAATTCTGCTGTTATTTTTCATAATAAAGCTGGATAAACATGTCAAAACAGTTGATAAAAGATTGACAAGGTCAAATCATTCCTCTTAAGTCATTCATTCTTTCCTTTACATCAATCTTCTTTCTTCTTTACAAAAAGCAGTCACCAAAGTTGTAACAGGCTCTAAGATCTGCTGTTCTCTCCCTAAATTCTCTATAATGTTCTTTGATTGCTGTCAAAGGTGGACAACTAACAATATGTATATCTATTACACAAACCAACTCCTTCACCTGTTTTTGTCCCTGGGCCTTGTTTTCCCTCGCTCTCCACAGTAGGTGATACTGATGCAGTGGAGAATAGAATTTAGGTAGAGAAGCTGAGACAGAGGGCTATTACATGCGTGCACGCATGCACACACGCACAATTGTTAAGGAGACAGAGTACACATACTGTATCTCTGTCAACTTATCCATGTCAAGAAAAAAAGACAACTCTTGCCCAACAATCTTAAGAAACAAAAATAAAAATAAAAAATAACTAAAAGAAATAAAGAGGGAAAGGCAAGGTGCCAAAAAAACTGCGCCCATAAACTATCATAAATAAAGCATGGAGGCATTACGAAGACCCAAGAGTGGGGGGAAAATAATGAAAAAAACAGCCAGGAGAGACCTAGAGGCTGGATGGCATCATTTCTCTGCAACAGACTACTGATGTCATTTACTCTGCATCAATATTTCATTGCATAGATGGAAGGAGAAGAGGGGAGTGGAGGGTGGAGTTGTATGACAGATACAAAAAGGGCTTTGAAAAAGTTGTAAAGATGGACCAAGAGCGTGAAGCAGAGATTAAACCAGATCCAGAAACAAAGAATGAAATAGGAACTGTGAGAGTGGAGCTGAAGGAAAGGGAGGAGAGGTGTAATAACTTGATTTCTCTTCCGCCGCAGGGGAGTAATTCGGAAGTCATGAGAGAAAAAAATTGATACATTTGTTTGTCCATATTTCTGCTCGGGCCCACAGAGCCACCACATACACTTACACATGGCTGAGTGTTAATAATAATAACTCCTGATGACAGTGGGAACAAGCCTACAGGCTTAGTGCACTGTCAATGCACATGCACCATGTGCTACAGGGGTTTATTACTAATTAGCTAACTGCAAGGCTAACATTTCCACACTTCCAAAAATTCAGTGTGCTACTAATGTACCATCTGTCTCTGCACTGGCCATACATACATTCATTTTTAGTGTTCTATTTAGTGTTCTCACTATATTTTTCATATTTGATTATCTCCCTACATTATAGTAAGGTATTTTTGGTGGAAATAGAAAATTCCTTTCATTCTAATTTAAAGCAACACTATGTAACTTTTAGCCCTACAGGTTGTCTCATTGGAACTACAACTCACGCTACCCAACGCGAGTTGTAGTTCCAATGAGACAACCTGTAGGGGGACTGTCCCCCTACAGGTTATCTCATTGGAACTACAGCTGCAGCTAAAAGTTACATAGTGTTGCTTTAAAGGTCCAATATGTAATATATTTACTGTAATAAATCTAACAATGACCCCAATGCGTCCTCAGATATTTAGGAGACATGCTATGCTGAAATACTATCTTTTGCTAACAATGCTAATGACAGTATTTTCTCCTTTTGAAATTTCCGTTCCGTGACGGAATTTCTGTTTGTGTTTTGGCCTGTGTATTGTTATCAATTGCCCAGTTTGACAGCCAGGCCGGGTTGCCAGATTTACCTGTAAAAACGTAATCCCATCGCACTACAGCTGTAAAGTTAGTACAGCCATGAAAGCAACAAACTAACGGGATTAACGGAGAAAGATGCTACCCGACTGTTTCTAACAGTTGCGTGACCAGAGACATAACAAACCCCGGGTAAATACTGGAGATGTATTTGAAAGATGGAGACAGCTTAGAGCCCAAAAGGATGCAGGGTTGGCTAATTTTCTCCTGAACAGGTAAGCATTGGCTTCAGGCTAATTTATCACGGCTACAAGGGACAGGCATTTAATGTCATTTCAACAATCGTGTACTCACATTGAATGATAGTACCCAAGTTCGTTACTCGCAAAAACAATTGAGACACAGCCGGTGAAGTGATCCTGACTGGTCCTGGCTAATGCCGCCGTGCTAACCCAGCTAACTGCTATATGTCAATATAGCCAGCATCTAACGTTAGCTACTCCGCTGTGCTGTGAAGTAATGTCTGGCTATGTGAGACAAGCATCTAGCAACATTGTTGTGGATGCTGCGGTCTCAGCCTGGCAATCACGTGAACTTTGACTCTGGGGGGGAGGGGTGGGGGAGACGACCCTCTCCAGTATTTTGAATTTGTACTGCAGTAACTATTTTAAACACTAGCTGTCAGTATTACAAATTGCACCTTTAATGTATTTAGTCTTTTGTCTTAAAATGGTCAAATTTAGAACAAAAATGTTAGATTCAGCCTGAACAAAAACCCTATTTTTTGTAATATTTTATAAATTCACACTCATTTTATAAATCAATCACACAATTCCTTGAATCCTACTCACAGCACTTTTAATACATGGAGACCCCAGACCAATAGGAAAAACCCATTTCTCTTTCATGTGGTAAATTTACACTTAACAAATGTCTGTTTTTCCTCAGATTTATTGACTGTATCACATATTTCAAATCACACGAAGCCCCCATGTAATATTAGTCCTGTGTGAATAGGGCTTTATTTTGCTAGGGGTGCCAAGAAACCATCTACACGACTATTGGATGTCCCTGGACCCCCACTGTACTGTACCTACTAATAAGCTTAATAAAACAAGTTCCAGGAACATGCTGTGGTAAATCAATAACGAGACACTTCTTCCCTTTTGAATTTCACCTAAATGAAAACTATAATGTAACAGTTACGGCTTATGAAGTTTTTTAAGATTCTGACCTTTAATATAGCACCCCATCGGGACAATCAATGTGTTTGTAAGCCGACTGAGTGCATACGTGCTGTGATTTTGTACAGACATTGCCTCAAAACCAGACAGACCATGTAATGAGCAGCGCTTCTACTGTAAATGTGTGAAACTAGTTCATTTTGTTTTGATTTATCTTTTTCATTACTACAATTGAAGAAATGTGTTTTGTCATTCAGTTCCTCTGGTTTAATAAAGTCTCCGTGGTCTTTTGCTGTAACACAACACAAGCACTGTGGCATCATGGTGTGAAATACACACCTGTGGGTTCACATTTTACGCCACCAAATGAAAAAAAACACTCCCAGCGCGCCTCCTCTGTTACTAATTTAGTTTCGTTTAGTTCCTCAAGGCAAGTCTGACTTTTGCTGTAACTGTGCAGCATGGATTGTGTTAAGGAACCAAAGTGCTGAATTTTGGGCCATTTTGTAAGGGGTATTTTATAGCCGAGACTTGTCCGATTTAATGGGAGCAGTGCATGATTTTAGAACCCAATCTTGTAGTGCTTTTTGTTACTTATCAACAAATGAAGACTTCCCAGTGTAATCTTTCAGCTGTATACCACAGGTTTACACATTGGCCTCGGAGCGACAGATGAAGGATGATCTGACAGCACTCTGTGCTTGTTAATGATTGGAAATGTGTACAGACTTCAATAATTGTCACTGACATGTGAAACTAATGGAGCTCCTTAAGTGCCTCAAGTATAAATCATTAATAGTGATAATAGAGTTACACAGACACAATAATGAAGGATGAATAGTGTGTTTTCTTGTACAACCCCAAATCAGAAAAAGTTGGGACAGTATGGAAAACACAAATAAAAAAAGAAAGTAGTGATTTCTAAATGTACTTTGACTTGTATTTCATTGCAGGCAATACAACAGCACATAATTTAATGTGTTCCTCATGATTTTTATTGTTTGTTTTTTTTCAATTAAAAACAAAGTTCCTATTTTGGTTCTTGCAATACATTTCAAAAAAAGTTGGAACAGTAAAGCATTTACCACTTTGTAATGTTGCCATTCCTTTTAACAACACTTAAAAGACGTTTAGGGACTGAAGACACCAAGTGATGAAGTGTTTCAGGTGTAATTTTGTCCCATTCTTGCTGCAAACAAATCTTAAGGTGGGCAACAGTACGGGGTCTACGTTGTCGCTTTTTGCGCTTCAAAATGCGCCACACATTCTCTATTGGATTCAGGTCGGGACTGCAGGCAGGCCAGTTAAATACCCGTATCCTCTTCCTCCGCAGCCAGGACTTTGTAATTTGTGCAGAATGTGGTTTTGCATTATCTTGTTGAAATATGCATGGTGTCCCTGGAAAAGATGTCTTCTTGAAGGCAGCATATTGTGCTCCAAAATCTCTATGTACTTTTCAGCATTAATGGTGCCATCACAGAAGTGCAAGTTACCTGTGCCAAGGGCACATACACAACCCCATACCATGACAGACCCTGGCTTTTGGACTTGTTGCTGGCAACAGTCTGGATGATCCTTTTCTTCTTTGGTCTGGAGCACACAGCGTCCATTTCTCCCAAAAAATACCTGAAATGCTGATTCATCTGACCACAGTACACGTTTCCACTGTGTGATGGTCCATCCCAGATGCCTCCGAGCCCAGAGAAGTCGACGGCGCTTCTGGACACTGTTAACATAGGGCTTCCTTTTGGCACAGTACAGTTTTAACTGGCATTTGTGAGGTTTGCCAAAGTAGTCCTGAGCACATGTGGTGATATCGCTTATAGATGCCGCCAGAGGGATCGGAGATCAAGTTTATTCAGCTTAGGCTTGCGCCCTTGTCCTTTACGCACTGAAATTCCTCCTCATTCCTTGAATCTTTTAATTATGTTATGCACTGTTGAAGGTGAAATAAGCAAATGTCTTCCTATCTTTCTTTGAGGAACATTGTTTTTAAACATTTCAATAATTTTCTCACGTATTTGTTGGCAAACTGGCGATCCTCGGCCCATCTTTGCTCCTAAAGGACTAGGCCTTTCTTGGATGCTGCTTCTGTACCAAATCATAATTACAATAACCTGTTGACATCACCTGTTTCAAATCACATCATTATTTAACCAATTTACCTGATTACTAGCCCTTAATTGCTCCTGTCCCAACCTTTTTTGGAATGTGTGCAGGTCTGAATGACAGGAAAGGATGTATATTTACAAATGAAATTAAGTTGACCAGACAAAACATGAAATATTTTGTGTTCACATTGTCTGCAATGAAATACAAGTCAAAGTACATTTAGAAATCACTACTTCCTTTTTTTATTTGTGTTTTCCATAGTCCCAACTTTTTCTGATTTGGGGTTGTATTATATTTACAAACAAAGGAAATTAACCAACTGTGTTTGTTGATGTGTGTTCAAATTGAATGCAAAGTGCATACATTTCAATGGGATACAGAGTCAACGGAACAATGTAGGCAGTGTTCAGGGAAACTACTTGGAAAATATAACTAGTGAAGCTACAAGCTACTCCTTATTGGAAGAAGCAAAGCTACAGCAGCACTACACTTTTATTGCAAGTAGCAAGCTATAATACAAGCTATGTTCAGACTCACACACTGAAGCTATTTCACATTAACAAGGAACATCTACTGTTGGGTAATCTAGTATTATTATATAACTGTAAGGTGAACAAATGCATCATTATTTTGTGGAGTAATTTATTACACTACAAAATAATATCTGTCAGAGAACCCAGCTACTTAGTGGAACAAGACTAGGTCAAAACACTACAGTAATATATAGGTGGACCATGTATGGCAAGATTTGGAATGAGTGGCAGTCAATAAGTGAAACCGCTGTAAAAACAGCCTGAGAACGTTATTGAGGTTTATTTTGAAAGAACAAAGGCCAATGTGGAATAATAACTGCATCACTTACTCAATATGTCAGGGACAGACTTCTGTGTTTAAGGCTAACACTTACTTTCGTCCAGCCTAAAGTAACTACGCTACCCAACTGCTACTGGATAATGTAGTTGAACTTGCAGCTTCTCTACATGTATCGTTGCTACTACCCAACACTAAACGTCACTGGGCACAAACGGACACAAATTTGCTGTAGGCCGTGCGAACAGATTTAAAAATGCATCCGCACGAGTTCTTTCACCTTGAGCGAAAGATTTGGGCCTGTCCCAGAGAACAGAGAAGAAATATTTGGGATCAATCAGACAAATAAACTCACACAAACACATGGTCCTTGTGACGGACTAGCTAATGTCTTTACAGCTGGTGCATTTGGTTGTTTAGGGTAAATAAACAGACTAAAAAAACAATCTGGCAGTCAAATTTACCCTAATAATGTGAGGCAAATTCACTTTGGTATGAACACAGCTTTATGTCATTCTTGATTATACAGTAGTACCAAAACTTATGATTCTCTAATGTCTGGATGGTGGCAATGAATCAGTAGAAAGGTGTGGCAAAATTGAATAGCTGTGACTTTAACAGTGTAAAAGATTATTAAGACAAAGATCCACTGTGTGTAAGAAAGCAAGTATTAAATTGAAAGTCAATATCTGGCCCTACATCGTAATACTGGATTGAAACAGAAATGTTCAGAAGAATAATGTGAATAACATGCTCACCCCAAAGTAACTCTTTAAGTTGGGTGGTGGCTCCTAGTGAATGGAATGACATTATAGGTGAAAAACATCTCATGATGATTTGCAAACTTAATGTGAGAAAAGCTAGATTATGAATAAATCATTAATGCTGATTAACGGACAAAGATAAAATGTGTGAATTTGTCTGAATGCATGATTAGGCAATGCTTAATAGTGTTTTATTTTCAGAAAATTAGTCTAATAATTTGTCATTCAATGCTGGATGTTCTTGTATCGGGGAATCATTTTTCTCAATTCATAATCAGACGCTTGTTTCATTGATTGGCATGCACCTCTGCTGGAGTGGATGTGGTTGCTTGTAATTGGACAGTAGGCAACATCCTTGTTTGTGGTGACATTTTCCAATACCTCCTAGGACTTCTCATGCATCATTATCTCATCTGAGCTGGTGCTGGAACGCGGTCATTCAAATACCTGCCTGCTCTTAAATAAGAATCTCCTATCCGGATATTAAACGCTGCATGCACAGAAGAACTCGCCCCTCTAACCCCACCCCACCCCTGTAAACACATGGAATATCACAGTTTCTTTCATCAATTACAACAAATGTGATGGGATTTTAAGTCACTCCAGGAACAAGGCCTGCCCTGTGAGTCTGTCACTGATTGGACACCTCGGGTGACACAGCTGATGATGGACAGCATAGCATGCTTGGTTGAACAGCCTCGTCCTTGTAGACCACTTGACCACAACTCAACCACATCTTACTTTTGATGGTAATTTGACCATAGTTTTATCAGATGAAATTTGCTTTCTAAAGGCTATCCTCAGGTTTGAGAAATTAAAACACTGGAGATCAACAAGGGGTGTTAAATTACTCTTTAGATTTTGAACATGTTTGGTCTCCATAAGTATATGTCATGTTGCATTGTCTTGTGTTTTATATAACTCTAAAGTTGGTCTAGCATATGTTTGTGGTTTAATCATTGCTTTATTTGCCTACCTTTTTAAACTCTGCCTTTACTACATGCAATAGCCTTCACATAATGTAGAGTATCAGTTGGTATACTCACTTCTTATTAGCAACAAAATTAAAATGGACTAAGTATAAACAAGAAACGGTAACAGTAACACACGTTAAAGTACTCTAATAATTAGCAATTAGCAGTAGTGGTATATCAGTTGTCAAGTGTTCTCTATAACCTCAACTGACCAACAGACCAATGAAAAGAGGTTAAGCTGAATGGATCCTAGCCTTACTTAATCACGTAAGCAACTAGAGGCAATGAAAGGACAGTAAGCAGGGTTACAGGTTGTACAAGGAGGAGGGTGTTCAACACTTTTTGGCACGATGGCACAGACTGGCTTTGGCTGAGCCTGGTCCAGATGTCAGTCCATCGGCATTTGGGATTATCCCTGGAATGGAATGGCGGGATGACAATCGGTTGATTGGCTGATGAACCTGTTGCCGGGTGGATTCCAGGCATATCGATAGCCATGATCGGTGGCTCTTACCACTACGGATATCCGGACTCGTTTGGACGGCCTCCTGAGCTCAGGAGACATGGGGCTCTCCATGTTGTTGTTTTTCTTCCGGTCGACCAGAGACAAGCACACAAGGTTAACAATAACCTCATCGCAAAAACACTATTGAAAACGTATTTCTATGAAACAAGCCATTGGCAGGGCAAGAGTGAAGAGATTTTTCTTAAAGCCTTGCAGGATGCAATGCTGACACAAAGTGAAAAAAGTTTTTATATTGAGGCTGACTGAGATACTGTGTGTGTGCGTGTGTGTAGTACTGAAATGTAGAGCATGAAAGGGAGAAATAGCATAGGACAGTCCCTCCAGGATTGCACGGCATTTTTTTTTTGATTGTTGCAGCAGCTTTTGTAAAAGATTGCGATAAAAGTGTCTTTTATGTCTTGTTGCAATGAAGTTGCAAGGAAACTTGTTTAGGGGAGAATAAAACTAATCTGGGCAGAGTTTTCCTAGTAACCTTACCTAAAACACTCAAGATGCTGCAAATGTTGGTATAATATGGAAAAGGCTGTTGGATTTAAAACAAAAAATAATAATTTATTGAATGCATCATATTTGAACATTTCTGTCAATGGCTTGTTCACCTTTTTATTGTTAGTTAATTTTGTATCCTGGCCTGGGCCACACATTGATACGGTGTGATAAAGCAATTATTGGACACAACAAGTGCAACTTATCATTGCACTTACAATAACGAGCGTAGCTGTCCTCAATTTAGGCCATTGTGTACGTCTCATTTCCTGCATCCACCGTGTGTGAGGAACTGAGCACTAGCCCTGCCTGCTGCAGAGAGCCGACAGGAAACAGCAGCAGCTTTCGGCGACTTTAGAGTGATAAATCGTTATAGTGGGCTTTGATGTTAAAATGTATACAGGTTGGAAGAACGTTCTGAAATGTTTTGCACGGTCTTTCGCTGTATGTGGTTTTTGGTAAATGTGAGATGTTCGAGTCACACACATCTCGTCTTCATATCAGTTACAAGGAAATGAATTTGGCGACGTATGTGTGTTATGTCAACCCATTCTCACTCCCGCTTGGTCAGTGGCTCTCAGCGTCACATACTGACTCAAAGTCTGGCACGTGGGACTGCTGTGATTGGTTGAAGTCGTGTGAAAAAATTGCGGCGATTGGTCATTTGCGAGTCGCACTGAATTCACGTGATTGGTTGAATTAGTGTGAATTGTAGCGATCGCAACATCGCAAATTCCTGGAGGGACTGATAGGACTGTGTGGGTGTGCACAATGTGTAAACGACAGGAAGCGAGCCACTGTTTGTTTGTTTGTTTGTTTGTGTGTGTGTGTGTTGGTGTGTGTGTGTGTGTGTGTGTGTGTGTGTGTGTGTGTGTGTGTGTGTGTGTGTGTGTGTGTGTGTGTGTGTGTGTGTGTGTGTGTGTGTGTGTGTGTGTGTGTGTGTGTGTGTATTCAAGGACAGGGCTCTCTCACCTCCAGGGCTTCTGTGTCTGGACTGGCGCAGAATAGGTTCTTTAAAGCAATGCCCGAATGATCATGTGGACCTGAAAGAGAGAGAGATTCATGAACAGTGAAATGATCAGACATCATTGGTCTCCGTTTGTTAGATACTTATGTATCTTACATAATTTATCTTACTGGTCCCATCTAAAGAAGCATTACAAATACAGCTGCATCATCTGCAAATAACCTGTCTGAGGATGAGTATTTTCCACTATTTTGTGAAATAAAAGAAAACTCTTGGGAATTTTCTTGACAAAATGTTAATAGACAAAATACTCAGATTACAGTTTTTTTTTTTTTTTTTTTTTTTTTTTTTTTTTTACAATCGCTAACATCCTTTAGTCCAATCTGTAGTCACATTGTCAAAACTCTAAACAGCCCAACATTGGTCCGGTCCGTTCAGGCCATACCTTTAACACAATTAATGTTGTTACCACAAAATATGCAGTCAATTACCCATTTCTAAAATGTTAATTTCTTCTTTACATACAAGCTTGCCCAATACCAAAATGACGGATCTTTCTTGTCTTATTTACAAATGCTTGTACACAACACGTCAGAATTGAAGACATAATGCTCAAAACCTTAAATATTGTACAAAGCCCCTACTTCTGCAACAACTGCAGCTCAAACTCATTATTGAAACAGCTGAAAAGCATTTCGGAATGAACATTGAAACGTCGGTGAGGAAGAAACGCCATCGAGAAAAGGCCCACCATTGATGTGCTGGGTCAGAGATAAGCAAATATTACACTGTGTTCTGCAATCTCAAGTGCTGGTTTGGTCCTGCAGAAATGCCAGATACAACAGTGATTGACTTCTTCTGTTTTTAAATTACCTCCACTAACGACTGGTGCCAGAAGCAGAAAGGGAACAGCTTGGAGGAAACATGAGGACATTTGTGATTGCATCAGACAATGTAGCATTTAACCATGCACATGCAATCACAAACTGGTTTGCGGCCCATTCAAGAATTGTTTCCCTTTTCCTTTTGTCTTGCTTGTCTTTCCTTAAAGGAGAACTCCGGACAATGTTTACGTTAATCTTGATCGCTATAAATATGCGAGTACTGTCGATAGAAAAAAAAAAGATTAAGGTAAAAATTGGCCAGAGTTCTTCTTTAACCCCATTGAGAAATGTTGTTCTTCCTGGAGGTGGAAGGTGTATGATCATCGGCCACATGACCAAATGCATCTCTGGATGCAATGGATGCTGGCTGCAGAGACATCTCAGCTGATGACTACCAGGGGTGGATAAGGCATGCCAAGTGTAGATGCATAGCGAGAGAAGATGTGATGTAGATGAGAACATGTGGCCAAATGCTGAAGATCGCATGGATTAAAACAGTACTTTGCATTTTTCATTTTCATTTCATGTTCTACTATTTTGACCGAGTGATTTGATTTTGATTCAGGTTTGTCGTGTTTTGATAAAGTTAGTGTATGAAAAGAACGTTTTTTTTTGCATTTTGAAATGTAGAGTTGGTATTTAATGAACAAAATGTGGTTTGCACAATAGGGGGGTTAAGTGTGTCCAGTGTTGTGCGTGAACGAGTTCAAAAGAACGCGTTTATTGAACACGCTCATTTTTTCGTGAACGTTGAACTGAACGCAACACATTTTTTAATAAAGAACTTGAACGTGAATTAGTTCACATTATGTGTCATGAACGGCAGACATCACTGTAAATGAACGTTGGAATTTGTTTTCCATTGAAAACTGAGTGACATCTGTTTTCCCTTTTGAAACGCAACGAGAGAAAGTTCCTCCCTCCTGTATTCTCGCTGGTGCCGCTTAAATCATGTATCACCAGACAGAAATGGTTTTGACATTGTGTGCGCAATGCATTGCGGGCAACGTAGTGTCCGGCTGAGAATAGTTGAATAGCATACTGGCTTCCGCACAACGTTACCCGTGATGAATTGCAGCAGAGCGGGGTAGGCATAGCAACGCCGCGTAGCAGGCAACGACGAGAGCGCGGAGGGCTAGAGGAGCGAGAGAGAGAGAGAGACAGACCAAAGACGAGAGTGAGAGAAAGCGCTGCAATTAAAAAAAAAAAAGGCTAGTGGAAGTGATGGCACGGAGACGGACACCGATTCTCCTTATGAACATTTAAAACAATTTTACACTCTTGCAAACCAACTGGTCTACCTTGTCTGTACTGCTGCAAGTTTCATCACCTGGTAAGAAACCCACAATTGCAGTGTCATGAGCAAATGTCTACAATGAGCAGCTTCAAAAAACGTATAGTGATTTCTAGCTCGTAGTGTGAAAAAAAGTATTTATTTGAATATCTCACGAAAAAAGTAAAATGAACTGAACTTTGAACTAGTTCAGAATTAAAATTGTGAACTTTGAACGTAAACTGTTCACTTTGAGCATGTATGAACTGAACTTGAACTAGTTCAGAAAAGCTGTGAACTGGCACAACACTGAGTGTGTCTTACCGGTGGGGATCTCTGTGGGTCGCTCCGCCACAGAGGGTCTCTTCAGTGCAGGTTTGAGGGGCTTCAGAGGGACTGGACGAGTAGGGCTTAAGGATGAGTCCTCAGTAGAGATCTACACACACACACACACACACACACACGTGCATGCACGCACGGAGACACACACACACACACACACACACACACACACACACACACACACACACACACACACACACACACACACACACACACACACACACACACACACACACACACACACAGGCATAAGAAACAGCACTCAAAATTCACAAATCCCAATCCTGCTTTAGAGATCAACCCCTCTTTCTCTTTCTGAAGACTCATTAGACAAATGAATGTTCTTCAGAGTCATGAGATGGAGGCAAATCAAAAGGGGGAAAAAGTAGGAAAGACAAGAAACCAGCGGGCCTTGAGAGTTAAAAAAAAGGGGTTAATGTAAGATTTCATGACTAATGACTTTCCATGCTGACCTACAAAATATTTTTTCTGTGTTTTTGAAGTAAGGGAACATTCTGGTTTCAGTCATATCATGTTTCACAGATCAAATGCTGTAAATCTAGAAATATATTAAGCTGTAATTCTGTGAAGTTGCTTTGTCAACTGGCGTCGGTGCTGTTGGTGAGAGGGATCACTGATTGGCTGTTCAACTAAGCAAATCAGTGCATGAGAAGAAAAGCATAAGTGAGGAAAGCAAACGATTAGTCAAGAGGGCACACACAGAAGACTCTTCATATTTTTATGTTCATCTCATCTGATCAATCCAATATAAGATAGGGCTGTCAAAATTGGCTACAAATGACATTTGAATATTCCTACTTAAAAAAACACATAGGTTTGAACTATTCAAATATCAATTTTTGCCCATTATGTCCATAAGAAGGCAAACGTACAACCAGATGCAGAACTACCTGTATAGATATATTTATTTCAACATGAATGTCTTTTAAAAGATCTGCATACCTACACATATCAGTCAGCATTTTAAAGAACCTTTAGTCAAACCAAGTGGAATACAAGACTTGCATTAATTAAAGCAGCAAAATGGAGAAAGTGGGAAATAAGGGACGAAAAAGACGTAGTCAGAGAAGTGAAGAAAATCACACACACACACACACACACACACCCCTTCCTCCCACCCCCACATCCATCCATGCCTGAGGGTGTTTTACCTAGCCACTAACAGCAAATTGATGAAAGAAACGAAGACAGAAAAAAAGAGATAAATCAACATTTTGAGCACTATGTTGCAGGACCTGGAACCAATTTAGACATCTACCTTAAACTATGGCTGCCTATTACCCTTCTTTGTCTTTGTCACACACACACACACACACACACACACACACACATACACACACACACACACACACACACACACACACACACACACACACACACACACACACACACACACACACACACACACTCAGTTGTTTATTTCCATTACCCAGCTTTCTGTACAATCTCCTTATTATTGCTATTGATGGCTTAATAACGACTATTAATACCGCTCTAAGCTATCCATCTGCCACACACATAAACACATCGTTTTCAGAATACATTTTACTGCAGCAGATTAATGACTCTGAATCAGACCCTGTCATGTTTGTCTTGCTAAAGTTATTATTATCTTCTGTCATTCTTTTCCCTTAAATATCTTTCTTAATTTTTACTGTCAAATCATAAAAGTTCAGGTAAACTAATATTGGATGTGTTCCTCTAGTAGATGTTGAAAAGGGAGGATGTCACAAAGAATCCAGCTGCATAAAAAACTTTACTCTTACAAAGTTAGTCTTTGCCATGCTAGTGGCCTTTATGGCTAGCAGCCGTTTGGTCAGTCGACCACTTCGGTCCAGACTGAAATATCTCAACAACTATTGGACGTATTTCCTTGACATTTGGTACAGACATTAATGTCCCCTCAGAATAAATTGTAACTTCACTCTAGTGATTCCACAACTTTGCGTTTAGCGCCATCATCAGGTCAAAATTTGAATTTGTCCACTACTTTGGTTTATGACCAAAAAATCTGAACAACTAAAAACATTGCTATCAGCCTCAGTTGAGCAAATGTTATTTAACTGACTAGATGGGAAACGATATATAATGATTATCAGCCCAAAGCACCGCTGTGTCTACGTGTCTCACAGAGCAGCTAGCATGGCTGTAGACTCTAAGTCTTGTTTTAGTACATCCACATTTACTTTAGTAAGATTGAGCATATGGAGAATGCTTTTTATTCGGTCTCACTTGCTAATCAATGGTGGAGTTTGAGATTATGTAGGTTGTGCTCATTTCCTTATTTTATTTAGTCATAGTGACCTTACTGCTCACGCAGAACTCTGCAGCAGCTTTTCTTTATGTAACGTTTAATGCTACATTTTGAAGGCATTTCTTCCTGTAGCTATAAAAATAACGACTGAAGAAACAAGAAAGCTTTGAATGGCTGGAAACACTTTTGACATCTCTGCCCACTGTGACCTCTGACCTGGAAGCGGACTTCCTGACTGGCCCGGTGGCTGCTGTTCTCACTACTAATGTTTGACACGACCGACAGGCGTTTCTTATCCTCGGCGGCTCGTTCCCTGATGTACTCTAGTCGTCTGGGGCGGCCAAGCTGCAGGGAGAGCAGCGCCTGGAGCTGGGCGCGCTCGATGGAGCCCAACAGGATCATGGACTCTGGGAGACGAGACAGAGAAAGGAGGTGAGGAGAAGAAGAAGAAGAAGAAGAAGAAGAAGAAGAAGGAAGGGGATAAGGAAGAAAGTGGAAGAGAATGGAAGGGTGTAGAGAAGTTTTGTGGAAGATACAGGTATAGAGAAAGAGAAGATATGGGAGGTAAGAAGAAGGAAGGAAATAGAGAAGGCCAAGGAGGATGAGAATAGACAGTAAAACTTGTTTTCGGAGAGAAGAGTAACACTGCAGGAGATTACAAACATGTTGCGGCACTGCAGAGAGCTCAGCTGAGTTACATAACGAGCCCCAGAATGTAGTGGATGTGAATTAACTAGTACGTGTATGTGTGTGAGTGTGTGTGTGTGTGTGTGTGTGTGCGTGGTGGGTGTTTGGGTAGCAGCTTGCTTACTTTAAGGAATTGCCTTTGTGACAGTACGTCCTGATTACGTATTTAGTTAAATGCAGCAGCTAATTGTTTTTGCATGACTGCATAATTGAGACAGCGTTGGAATACCAAATTTGCACTTTAGTGAGGTTGTGAGTTCAGTGGCATCAGCAAGCTCTGCCCAGAAAAACTTTGCCAATCAATCAATCACTTTAATGAGTATGCCACCGAGGTCGAT
Source organism: Gymnocephalus cernua (assembly GCA_023631565.1). Lineage (NCBI taxonomy): Eukaryota > Metazoa > Chordata > Actinopteri > Perciformes > Percidae > Gymnocephalus > Gymnocephalus cernua. Next base: position 30,859,045 of record CM042430.1, read on the forward strand.
GGGATTTGTTTTTGGGTACAGACTGGAAGGGACGCTCAGTCCAACAACATCTGCAACATCGAACACAGACATCAATATTACATCAGACACAGAGCTCAGCACACTGTATTCACACACATGGTATTCTACTGTAACACAATTCTTTTTGTATTGTTGTTTTCACACTGTCTGGTAATTACTTAGGACAATACACTACTTTCTTATTCTTTCTATTGTAAAACATTAAAGCTACAATTTAGGGAGTAATACAGTTGTCAATCAAGTTGTCAATTGTAACATCTATCCAAGTTGAACTATCTAAAAATTATAAGCTTAATAAAATGGCAGGAAAGCTTGTTTCCTCCTTGTTGATTTAGTATTTCCTTTGATTTAATCAAACGATGTGATAGGGGCAGCACTGTTTACCTTTCTCTGAATCATTTATTTAAAATGGGTTAAAAGGTAAGACCTGTCACAATTACTAGTTTAAGAGGTGGAACAGAAAGTATCTTTGACTGTGTGTTTGACTTTCTGCTAATATTTTCTCAAACTGCATTACACATTAAGCACTAATTGTGGAGAAAAAGTGAAGCCCTAAATGTGTTCCTGAATAATTGAAAACAACTTTATTCCGGGGTTAAAGCTGCATCATGAGATATTTTATGGCAGCCACCAAGCTGTAAACACAACATTGACAAAGTATGACCTTAAAAAGTTGTTTTGGTGATTTGCTTATTTAATTATCCAGCAGACATACAGATGTCATTAGCATAACTTTGGAAAACTTTGGTTTCTGCACCTGGCAAATGTAAGTAAGTTATAACTCTCCTTTAAGCTCTACTTTGGTCTCCACCAACTCCAAAGAGAAATACCTGGTTATTTAGCTCCACTAAGTAGTCTGCTGTTTCACCAAGGCAAATTCCACGTAAGTGTTGATAAGATCAGAGTTGTGTGACAGAAAACCAATGAGTTGATGATATACTGTGAATTATACTAACATAATACAAAGAGGGAAAGTGTAGTGAGTTACTATAAGTAGTAATACTTTTCCCTCTGCACAGCATTGGCATGTGTTTGTGTCTCACCAGTTGATTCCACCAGTGCCAGAGTCTTGAGGTGACCCGTCAGTAGCACGTTATGCAGGTCTCTGTAGCTGCAGTTGAGTGTGATGTACCGCACGTCCCGCACCATGATGTCCTCCACACGAATATTATACTTCCTGAGAGGAGAGAATAGAAAAGAGCAAAATAAATTTGAGGAGGAAGGATGGATCCATTAAAGAATAAAATACTTCCCTGATTATTCTAAACATATACAATGCTGACTTTTGAAAATTGACAGTGACGGTAATGCTTTGGCCATACTTTTTCTGATAAATTATGATGACACTAAAGTCAGTGAACTACAATTTCAGCTTGGTAAGTGCAGTTTTCATTAAAAAGTTGCTCTGCATGGACCTATAACCACTCTCCTTCATAGCCAACGCTGACAACATCCTTCCTTCAGCTGACCGGTCGATTCAATAACACCATACACTATCAACACTTCATGCGGATGTTAGCGGTGATGGCCATGTGTATAGTAGTGGGAAGTGGGTGACATTGTATGAGCAGATCTTGCCTCAGGAGAATCGTACGCCCCGGTACACCAGTCATAAACACTCAGCTTTCTCTTCCGGTCCGAGCTTGCCAAAACCTGCAAACATGACAGCAGCCATTCCATGGTTTCGGCTGCCAAGCCCTGCAGTCGTGCCAGGACACAGGCTCCGGCCAAGCCTCCGCTTCTTGTTGTGGTAACAACTCAGTGCACTAAATGCACTGACCTCTCTTGGAATATAAAGTTAATTTGATGACCATCCACCTCCATCTCCACTTCAATACAACAGAGCACAAAGTTGTTCTAGGCCTGTACACATCAACAGGAAATGGCACCAACAGAATGCTGTGCTACAACAAAGCCAAATAGGAAGGTTCTCTATAGGTCCTAATGTGGTGCTGTAATACAACACTAGATAATGTATCAAATGCTCCCTATTAACAGCATTAAAGGGTCAGTTCACCCAAATTACCCAAATTATAGAATAATGTTATCTTAACTCCATCGTCAGACAAGAACATTGAAAGTGGAAGATTTGGCAAAACTCCACATTGCGTTCTATGACCATTTTTTTGTTTAGATCCAATGCAGATGTTTTTAAGACTCTTCCTACAATATTTATGTTTGGAAACTACAATATATGAAGTTTAGGGAATTTCTGTCTCCCACATAAAAGTCAAACTTGCTACACTCTTCTCCTCAAAGGCATTCATGTTAAACTCGTGAACATATGAAAAGTGAAAGAGCTTGAATTAGATGTTCAAATCCTGCATATCGTACATTCTCAACACTGGACACTTGGCTAATCGCTACATGAAGTGGTCGCGCTTGTCGAACTGTCAGTTTCAGTTACAGAAATTGTCAGACACAAAATTGAAAAATGACATCACAGTTAAAATTTCGTTGGAATTGAGCACCACAAATCAGGACTGAACTTTTGTAGCTGTTGCTCTTTGTCTTTTAAGTCACAGTGACTGTTATTACTCATACTAACTCCCCAGTTCCTTTTTCAGATTTTTTCTAAACAAACCCCAAATGAAAAATCTTAATATTCCTTCTTGCATTAGACTATATACAGATCTACCAAATCACACATGGATAAAAGGTTGAATCACTACTGCTTTCTATCAGTCAGTGATAGAATATATATATATATATATATATATATATATATATATATATATATATATATATATATTATATATATGTAAAAATAACCTTATAAAAAAACTATTTTCATTTGCTCGTGGATCTGAGAGAATAACGTAATGTATGCCTCTGAACTGGCCTCAACCACTGCCAAGACTAATTTCCCTCGGGATATCACATATATGTAGTTGATGCAATCTGATTGGTTTCTTCTTAATCTAACCTTCCTCCCTGCAAGGCTCGGAAATACATCTGATCAGTTTGGGGAATCTTGCTTTAAGCCTGAGCTTATAGATTTCTAGCCAAGATAAACAGTCATATGCGGTTATAAATCCAGGCATACAGCTCATCAATATTGTCCAGAGTAGTCTGGAGAGGCTCAGAGCGTTTATATGTGTGTGTTAGGGGAAGCCAATAAAAGCCAATAAAAGGAGGCTTGTAATGAACCAAAGAAAATATGATATATATATATATATATATATATATATATATATATAATATATATGATCTCCTGTGGCTTTGCTGACAGACAGACAGACAGACAGACAGACAGACAGACACACACACACACACACACACACACACACACACACACACACACACACACACACACACACACACACACACACACACAGACAGACAGACAGACAGACACACACACACACACACACACACACAGACAGACAGAGACAGAGTGATGTTATGTAACATTTTAAAATGCCACTCCAACGCTGACGATGGATCAGTCAAGAGACATGAAAAAAAGACTGGTCAGAATAAAAGGGTGGAAGAGGTTTAATATGTTCTACTGGGTATGATTAGAGAGTGGGTGAAAGCATGTCTGTATTGGAAATATATATGTGATCTGTGTGTGTGTGTTCATATCTGCAAAAGCTATACATAAACAAAAGATATGAAATCCAATCCTCTCCATGTCCGTGTGGGTGTATAAGCAAATGTACATGCCATCGTATGTGTGAAACACACATCAGGCGTTACACATGTGCCCATGTGTGTATGTGTGTGTGTATGGTTGCATGGGTGTAAGATTAATAATATGAGGGGCCATCTGGGACATTATTCACAATAACTTCACACACACACATGTGAAACGCTCTGACGCACACTACTGAAATGCTTTCATATACCCTACTGAAAAATGACATTCTCACATACTATACTGAAACCTCATACACAACTAAAAAAACTCTCATAAACACTACTGAAATACTCACACGCAACACCGAAACACTCTCATATACACTACTGAAATGCTCTTATTTACACAACTGAAACATTCTCATATACACTATTTTAAGTGAAATCCCGTTTCAGTTGTGTATATGAGAGCGTTTCAGTAGTGTATATAAGTGTTTCAGTATTGTGTATGAGAGCATTTCAGTAGTGTTTATGCACACACACACACACACACACACACACACACACACACACACACACACACACACACACACACACACACACACACACACACACACACACACACACACACACACACACACACACACACACACACACAGAGAGTATAGGGTTTTTGACAGTTTCTCATCTTGAGATCATCTCACTTGAATTTGCTTCAATCATTAATATTTTATGAAGAAAAAAAGTTGTATTCCTCACATTCTTCTTTCATGTCAAGAACTGGCGTCTACATTACCCACAATGCAATGCTAACAGTTTGGTCTAGGATTCAGATGCATTATGCTAATAGCTAGCCAAACTGCTAGCCTCAAGCAGAGAGAAGGAGCATGCTACAGACATCTGGTAAGCTCACTTCTTTAAACTTTTTTCACATGCAGTAGTACTCCCAAAGACCTGTAGCCAGACTTTGATGTATAAAATCGTTGGAGTTTGTCTTCAACAATGTAAGGACATTTTTAACCTCCAGACCAGAGTCCTGCATGAGTTCAGTTTACATCCCCAGACCTGCCCTGCACAAGCACAGCTTAGTACCAGAATGTCTGTTAACGCAATTAAAATGAATATGTACCTGAGGCCACTGATGGCAAATTTGTTGTTTATTGTTTATTAAAAGGATCCCCATTAGCTGATGCCGTAGCAGTCAGCTACACTTCCTGGGGTGCACACTAAACACACAATACATACCCATTACATCACAGTATGATGTAAAATCACATCAATATACAATAGACTTATCACAGCCACATACATACACGTGCAGGTGTACACCCGCGAACATACACACACACACATACATTTCCCTTAAAATGTGTTTTTGTGCCATTTATGAATCAGATCATTTAAAAGCAGAGCTGGAGCATTAGAATGACAAAGCCAGCTTGGACGACAACGGTTAAAATACCGTCCGAGTAGCGGTCCTAGGAGAAGTTAGGACCGACAGGGGACCTTACATAGTTATCTCACCTGCCTCGACCTTACTGCTATAAACATGCAAGTAGTTTTCCTGGCTAAATTTCCAACTTGGGAACCCAGAAGATCTTACAAGCATTATACATTCCTGGAAAACCTTGTCTAATGTTGTAATAAAAAGTATTATCCTTTAAAGCATCACTTATTAACATCATACTATTAATGATCCTGAAAGGCATCGGGAGTTTGCGTGGCCATTCCTGTGCTTAAGTCCACAGTGTTTTAAGTGTTCTGCATTATATAATTAGCCAATTGATAATAACCAACTATGCAGCAGCTCATTAAAACATGGCTGATATTACACACAGCTTTCTCTCTTTTCTTTATTCTCACACACACACACACACACACACACACACACACACACACACACACACACACACACACACACACACACACACACACACACACACACACACACACACACACACACACACACACACACACACACAGGACAGGAGATCGAGGACGGGATGGAGAGGCCATAAGGTTGCAGTGGACAATAAGGAGAGGCAGACGAGAAGAGAGCAGCAGAGAAAGCGTGAGAGAGGAATAGATAACAAAAAGATGTATAGTGTGGGTCAACTGAGGTCCTGATGTAGAAAGGGAACGACTCAAGCAGAGACAGAGATGAAACTCTTTAGGGGATGGCCACAGACAATGATGAACATATGGAGGATGAAATGAAAAATGTCCTCATTACTCCCAATTTGTGGATGATGCATCCAAACTATTATCTCCACCTAATGATTTGCCAACATCCATAACAATAATTGTTTCCAAACAATTAAATGAATTGTGCTTCTGTGTGGTTTCACTGAGCTCAGAGGACATGAAGCAGCTGGTTATCCCCTTCAGCATTGTGTGGTTGGTATAAATTAATAATGGGAGCGAAAGCAATTAAAAGCCATATAATGGTGAACCATTGAGCCAGGCACCTCAACCCTTGTTTGTATTTTTGTAAAGCAAAATCCTCTGTGATTCCAGATGTACTCTGAAAGCACAAAGGTTTGCTATTTGGAGTTCAAACACCTACATCAAAAGCAATATTTGAAACCATTAAGACTCACTGTGCACTCAGCTTTACCTATTAACACATCATAAGACTGGCAACATTTATACAGTAAGCCATTAGGTGACTAATTAAACTTCACACAGTGAAATAAGTAAACCCCTGCAGAGCAAACAAACAAAAACCTTCAACAGCCAAACTAAACTAAAATGGTGAATATATAGCCAACATGGCATGTTAACATGTTTAAGTTAGCATGTTACACAAAATGGAATAGGCTACATGTTACCATACTGACTACAGTTGATGCAAACAAACAAGTTGAAAGTTACACATGAACCCCATGGGGAGCATCTTTACATGTTATGATGCTAACAATATCATGCTACTAAGTTAAACGTTAGCATGCTAACATGTAAAGATGTTGCCTGTGACAAGATATGCCTACTAGCATCTCTAAAGCTCACTAAGTAACATGTTATACCTTGTTTGTTTAATCCATCTTTGTGCTAAGCTTAGCTATCGGCTGTAGCTATATTTACCATGGAGGTATAAGAGTAATATTGATCTTTTTATCCCAAAAATGCCAGACTATTCCTTTAAATGACACATACACCCACGTAATGTCTCTTGAAAAGCAAAGTGGAGCACTGCAGATGAGTTGTCATGTTGCATTGAACAATATAGAATGCTGATGCAGAAATATAGCTTAAAGCCCCAGTGTGTAACATGTGTAGTTGTTCATTATCAAAATCTGTATTGCCCTTCACAACCTTGTCCTTTTTTATGAATATTGACCACCACCATCAATTTCAAGTATTCCTATTGGCTTCAAATTTTACATTTGCGCTTGTATGAACTGGGGTAGACGCTGCATATTCATGTGCCATCTTGAAATACGTTAGCCGGTAAGGGACATACAGGACATACTGTTCCACCTTTCGCGTTTTTGCTAGTAATATGCTTGCAGCTCTGCTGAGAGCTACTTGGGCGGAGTGATACGCTTGCAGCTCTGCTCAGAGCTGCAGCGTATTACTCCGCCCAAGTAGCACTGCTTCCCTTTCTGAGAATTTAGTTCCCAGTTTATATATGGTTAGAAGATGGCTGTGTCTCATGTGACGTCGTTATTTGTACACGCTGTGACTATACAAATCACAACATGTAAATAGCAATATGTTGGCGTTATTTTGTCACTTATTCGGAGCAGTAGGCTATTTGGAGACGGTTACCTCCAGGATCTGTGCTAGGCTAAGCTAACGGTGGAGCCGTCAGACAGAGTTACGACACGCACGGAGATGAGAAGGGTATGTATCGACTTGTCTAACTGTCGAGGTTACGGTGAATAAGCTAATGTCCCAATAAGTCGGCGTGTTCCTTTAAGGCTATGTTCACACTTGGCATCTTTTTTGAGAAGGAAAAAGTTGACTAGAGCGCTTTTGTCGTAAAAAAAGAAGCTGGCAGCGTTTTGGTTCCAAAAAGCAGGCGAGAGTGTCTTTTGTTGCTATAACAACAGCTACTGCTACAGTATCCCAGAGCGCTATGTGGAGCGGTGCTAATGTTAAATAAAACAAGCGAGCTAGAGAAAGAACAGAGAGAGAGAGTGGTGCTGATAACATTGCATAAAAGAAAGCTAGTTCCCCGGTCATACTGTATAACTCGCTGTGCTCCCACTCCATTTTTTCTTGTTATGAAAATGACAGGTCTGGCTACTCCGCTTGTCATTGGTCGGGTGTCAAAAAAAGTGCTTGATGTAGGGCTTGATTTTTTCAGAAAAGTTGAAATATTTTCAACTTCAAAAAGAAAAAAAAGTTGGAGTTTAAAAAAACACAACTTTTTTTTTTTAAACACGGTGTACTTCATAGGATTATAATGTAAAACAGATGCTGCCAGGTTTATGTACATTTGTGATTTTTATGAAAAAAGTCCTGTGGCAAAATATCCTGCCTATTGCAGAAAGCGTACGTATTCGTCCTATGGGTTAACCCTACTCTCCTTTTTTCATCAATTTACATTCCAACGTCATGGAGCTGCAACATGGCTATAAACATTCTTCGCTGATTTTCCATTGGTTTCAAACTATATCATGTCTTGGTCATCATACATTTTCTGAATTGAATTTTTCTCTTGTTTGCACATTGTAATTTAGTTTGTCAATTATTAGTTGTGCTATATTTAATAATCAACATTTGCAATATTAATAATGACAAACATTTAGTTTTCCATTCTGAAACAACATGTGGTGTAATGCTATTTGTGATGATAAGGGTGTGCTTGTGTCTCTCCAGCATGTTTCACTGTACATACTCGTGGTGTCCCCAGCCCAGCTCTGGGAGGTAGGGCAGTTTCTTGATCCTGATGATTGAGTCATAGAGAGAGGGCTGCAGGGACTGTGCCACGGCGTTGGCCAGGATCACTGCTATCATCACTGGCAGGATGTGGGAGATCTGACCAGTCAGCTCGAACACAATGACTGCGGTGGAAACCGTGTGGGTGACCGCACCTGACAAGGCCGCCGCACCTTTAGGTGGGGAAGAGCACAGTCAGATAAGCAAAACAACAGAGAAGCATGGCGGAGATGCAATTGTTCAGATCAGTGGTTTTCAAGGTAGGGTCTAGTGCTAAATAAAGGGGGTCCTTGAGGGGGTTTCAGGGCCATCATTCATCATTTTCAATTGAAAAAAAAAAAAAAACATTACCATGATTCCAAAAGGCAATACATAGTTCTACTATCCCATATATAATGGAGAGAATGTTAAACCATACTAATGAATCAAGATCTTGACTAGTTGCTGATATTCCTCACTTTTAAACATCACTTCCCAACAGACCTGCTAATGCCTGAAAACAGACATAGTCTCAATAATCAAGAATAGTGCCAAGAATACTCAAAACACATTCTCACAGTCTCAGAGTAAAAATAAATTACATTATGATATATTACTATTATGGAATATATGACTTGTCTCTTTGAGGCAGCTGTAAGATCCACCACGGACATTGGAATGGTCACTAATAGGTTAATAAATGTCATACAGAATCTAACATACCTTTATTCTCAAGGTATTATCAACATATCAGAATGGCTATCCTAATCATGGGTTGCTGTTTCATCATCAGTATAGCTGCTCATACAGTTTAATTATGCTAGTAACATAGAAGAGTACACAATAGCAATATTTCTATAAATCTGTTCAATACTACTACATTTTATGTACAGCATTACAGATCCAATCCAAAAACCCACACTTCAACTTTGGAAATCAATATACTCAAAGATTCTTCAAGTAGTCTTGATCCTGTTATCAGTTTTGTGGACCAGACCCAGCACTCTCTCATTTATCTACTCTCAGCCCAACACACCAAATTCACATTCCTCTCCACAAAATATTCCCTTATACGCCCATAAGGTGAATATCGACTTATTCAGGTAGTTCAATACAAAAGGGAACCTCAATATTTCCCCCCAATAAAGTGTTGTGAAAAGAGCAATATAAAAGCTGCATCAGGACGGACAGAGCAGCATAGGGCGAAATGAGCCTTCACTGCTCAACAGAGCAAAATGGATGGAGTCCAATCCAATAAATGAGATGAAAAAAAATAGTAGAGCCTGAAAGCATTACAATAAAGTGAAAAGAGAGAGAAGAGCGGAGAGAAACAGATGGTGGGTGAGAGTCTACAATGGCTGGTTTCATTGTTCTTTCCTGTAACTTAATTAAGCCTGTGTTTGTCTGCCTATCCTCCTCACGTAAATGCTACTGCTCCCTCTGCCCATCCTAACATTTAGTCCTTAAAGCGAGCTCCGCTGTGGGATGAAAAAAAGGCTTGTATAGGGCTGAGTCATCAGCTACAGTGCCCCACAACATCAGTAGCACAGAAAAACAGCCATCACAAACCTGAAGCAGTGGCATAATCAGCATGGCTGTCAACAAGTAGCTCAGTGGAAGGACTCACAACACTGCTTCTCATTAGACACGCAACTTCATTAGGGATGGAAGTGACGTAGTTATGAAGGGACAGCTGTAGTTTGCAATTACATAACAGATTTGTTTTCTGATAGGCCAAAAACATCAAGATAAAGTATTTTTTTGTTCATAAAAATGAATACAAAGAATAATAGCAGTAGCCCCGTCTGATTGTTTGCATGTTCCCCCGGTTGGATAAAACCAGAATCTTATCTGATCTACTTTAACCTGCTTGTGAGTACCCCTTACTTAACCATCAATGCTTCTCTTTCTTTAGACTTGAAATGATAAATATGCCAGCCTGACAGATCAACCAATATTAGCTTAGTGCAGAGATATCAGTGTCAGCGTACAGGCTATGTAACCAATAAGTAACAAGAAATGTAGTAGTATGTGAATGCCAAAGATATGTTAAGGTCATTTAGAAACAGTGTCTCCATTACATAGTTTGTGCACTAGAACCAGCAACTGACACGTTTATTTTTCAGCTCTATCCTCTTGCCCAGTGGAAGAAAAATAAATTGTTTAGGTTATGGGTTTAAGTAAAATGCACTCAAAAATAATAAATTAAAACGATGGACAATTAGCTGAAATTGGTATCGGCCTTACAAATCCTGCATGAGTGGAGGTATAACCTTCTGATTTTTATTTTTAAAGGCCATTCTGTGTTGAAGCACAATGCTTCATTAAAATGTGTTTTTGATGATTTTGTTTTGTAACTTCTCACTTTGCTGCTTCAGTCATGTACCTAGCACAAAATTGATCATTGCCGATTTTGTTCATGCAAAACATATAATTTGGCTTTCACAAAAAATTACCCATTTTCCTTGTCAGTAATTTGATCATGAGAAGTTGGTTTACATTATCTGAGTATAATTAAAGTTTCCACAAAAAACTAAATTAAAGAGTTGCTATCAGTCCCGTGTTGGAAATCTACATTTTAGTTTGGCATAATTAAGCAACTGCTAAACAAACTCAACATTTCTTGCAGTTGCTTCACTGTAAAATCCTAGTGAAAACTCTTATATTTTCTCAATTTTCATATTTATTTGTTAATTATATCAAGTGCATCATACTGAATTTTTTTATCTAATACAGTTCAATCAAACCGAGATGAAACAAGGCTGAGACTCATGTAACTAACAGAAACACAAAGTAATGACAAGGATAAAATTACTATTTCTTAGCAGAAGTTTTAAATTATGTAACAAGTTACATTTTCAACTTCCAAATCGTTTAAGTGGGACATGAACACTTGCCAGCCAATTTTAATTTCATTTTGCTAAGTCTTGTCTGGTGATCTTGTGAATGTAATTCAATTCGGTCTGTCCGTTTAATCATGGTCCCTTTAGAGTCTTAACTTGTAGCTGTACATTGAGGCATTGGGCTGTAGGGAATATTTATCTTGATTCATTTTCATAAAATATTTTACTTAAGTGGAAGCACCGATGCCTCATAGAAAGCTAATGAGAAGTAGATAAAAATGTGTGCACAGTTACCATCTTGAAAAGACTGAATCATTTAAAAGCACACAAGGTGGTTCTAAGTGAGAAATATTTTTGTGCAGGTCCCAAAACTGCCACAACCCCCAATATTATGATTTGAATCTGACAAAACTGTTTGTATAAGTTAGAGAAAAAACTGAAAATGGCTTTTATGAAAAAAGTAAAAGAAAAACATTAGAAAATACTCAAGACTAGTCAAGAAAGTGAGAATGTAGAGAGTGATAGGTGCCATGATTGTGTGTTTAACTTACCCACGACAGCGTAGCCTCCTGGCACTATGGGGTAGATGGTGCCATCTGTGTGAATGCCATCTGGGAACCAGGCTGCCATGCTTTCTCCAACCAGACGACCAAAAGCTGCCCCTGACACATGCACAAAGACACAGAGACTACAATCAGTACTGGGCTTAATACTGGGAACAATAACTAACAGTTTTGTATTCTATGCATAGCATATATATTGCATTGCTAAGGTTTATATTTCCACTTATATCAAGTAAAAATGACTTGTGTCTCTGCTATTTCTTACACCAACTAGCTAGATGTTTGAAGCTAAAAACTATTTACAAAGGAATAACACTGCAGAGTGGTGATGTAATAAAGTCTTTAAGAAACTCTGAGTTCAATTGTAGGAATGGTTCAATATATTGGGAAATATGTATTGTTGCCGAGAGTAAAATTTAAGAATATTACAGTTCACATGAATAGTACATTTTATCACTCCTCTTAAGTGAAAAAAATAGTTTGACGTTTTAGGGAAAAAAGATTATAAACTCATATTCCAGAGTTGCCCCAATCTTCTCACGCAACTCTCAGCAAGAACTACCTTCACTGGTCTAAGCCCACTACAGACTAAGCCGAAAATCGTCCATTGTACAGTCTGGCGAGGTCAGTGACTCGAGTCTGTGCGGTGTGTTCAGTGCCGTCGTCCTTTGGAGGGGCCATTGGCCTTCATTTTCGCCGATTTGTGGGGCATAGTCGGGAGGGCGGGCACTGCTGGCAATCGGACTCAAATGACCAATCTGATTGGTGGAGTGCTAACCCGGAAACAAGGAGCCAAAATGAGCGTGACTAGAGTCTCTCAAAATCTGACGAAAATATTTTAAACTGACCTTTGTCGATCTGAAATGAAGACAGATTCAGCACCTGCATGGCCTATTTCTCGCTTAAAATATTTTCAGAAACACGTTTCGTTGAAATATTTTAGAACAATTTGAGATCGTATTCTGAACGAGTCGCCATTAATGGCCGTTTGAAAAATCCAAAATCCGGAAGAAGAAGCCAGACCCACGTGACGCATTCGTCCAATCAGCTGCCGGTTTTCATTTTTGGGCTACAATACAGATTAGCGCCACCTGCTGTTATGGAGACGTATTACATCTCGTCTCCTCGGTGTGTTCTCTGGCATGTTTTGAACAATTTGGGGAGACTGATCAGTCCAGATGCCTTTCTGACAATGGTCGCCCCATCTGGCCTATGTGTAGAGGCCATAACACACACACACAAATACACATACAGGGCTAGCTGCTTCTTACCAATGACAAATACTGGCATGAAGGCTCCGCAGGGCACTGGAATGGTGGTGGCCAGGGCAGACATCCAGAACTAAGAGGCAAAAAAGAGGGAGATAAAGAAGGAGAAGACATAAAAAAAGAACAGGGTGGCATTTCAATTAGCTTCAGAGTACCATCCTGTGTGCCCCTAGATGATAGCCAAGCTGAATCCTCTACCAGCAGCGAGGAGGCGGCGATGCAGAGCTTATTGCTGAGGTTAGATTGAGCTGTCACTTTCACTCTTCATTTGACAAAGACCCTGAAATGAACCCTGGGTAATGAGCGGGCTCTGCCGATTGGCCGACACTGTGCAAGGGGAGCGGAAGAGACTGCTAATTAGGAAAGACAAACAAAAAGGGAAATGTCACCACTGACAATGTGTGAGCATTATCGTAAGGTGTGTGTGTGTGTGTGTGTGTGTGTGTGTGTGTGTGTGTGTGTGTGTGTGTGTGTTTGTGTGCGTGTGTGTGTATGTACCTAAATTTAAGCTTCCATATAAGTTCCACAGATAAAACGGCCAGCATGCTTATTTTTGTGGAAGAAAAAGCTGCACTAATTGATTAGACTGTATTAAAACTATAATGATCAAAAATAACGTTCACACATGCTATATGGACTCGTTATAGATGTTAGATTAGATGTCTCATTAAGACTCAGTTTAAACTGCACAGCCAGTATACAGTAATACAGTAATATATATGATCCATCATTATATCCTTGACATTGGAGATGGACAACACTAACTAAGCTAATTTTTAGGTCATGATCAGCATTTTATCATTAACGTGCGAGAAAACTTCACACTTATTTTACGGTTTTATGACTTCTGTGGAGTAAATAAACAATGCAAAACAATCTAGCGGCCAAATTTGCGACTCAAATTCAGCTCAATCTGAAGACTTTGAAACCCTTTCTGTTTGCCATTGCTTTCCCTGAGGTCATTTAGAGATGATCATTCCTACACTCATTGCTTCTTAAGTCTTTTAAATCTCCTGCTTTTGTCTTTGCTTTTGCAGCATGGTGAGAATTTACTGGAGGTCAGCTTTAACTCAAACTCAATCTTGTCGTCCAAGTGATGCAACCAGCAGGCTAGCCGTTTCCCCCTGCTTCCAGTCTTTATGCTAAGCTAAGCTAACCAGCTCCTGTCTGTAGATTCATATTTCACATGCAAACATGAGTGGTATCGTTGTTCTCATCAAACTCTGCAAGAAAAGCGTAATCCCAAAATGTTGAACTATTCTTTTAACACACACACACACACACACACGCTTGCATGCATACAATAAAAAGTATATACAGTATTACACAAACCTCATCGCTGTAAAAATCTCATGGTTTCAAATAGACATTTTAATTACACTCATTGCTCCGTCCCTCTCCATGCCTCCTGTTCTCTCCCTCTCTTACCGCTCCCTCTGCTCTGTCTATAGTTAGCTGTAATTAAGGCTGGCTGCCATGGTGAGGTAATGGATCTCCTTCTGTAACCCTACACTGCCGCCGTTTTCACAACCCACACTGCATGTACACACATATGTGCGTAGGTGTTCACACACACCCACGCACACATCATGACACTGACTCAGTGACAAAAATCAGAGCTCAACACTGCCAGGCACTAGAGAGTAACAGACACACAACAACAAGTAATGGGAATAATTCTTCTTATAATAATTCTACTGGATTTTCCTTCCTCTTCCATCTCTTCCTCTCTTATTATTTATCTTTCACACAGCCAGTAAAACCTCAATAAGAGCTAGAAAGGTATAAAAGGATCTAGGAACTCATAACATAGGCTTAACTTTATTACAGAGACCATGAACTCTGAGGAGCGTGTGTGTGTTTGTCTGTGGTACAGATCATCCCACACTAAGTGGAGAACAATGCAATTTAATCCAGTTGTAAATTTACAATCAGCCGTGAAACCCACAGTACAGAAACCAGCTGTCATCTTATCATATGTGTGTAGTAACGATCATAAAAATGTCCCCAAACAATCATTTTTATAGGGTTGTTGAAACACAATTGCTTAATTATATAATTGCTTGTAAGAAATATAGCAAACATGTTCAAATGAGTTGCTAACAAAAGAAATGTCAACATAATAAATTGTTTCAGAGAATTGCACTAAAAACAAATAACTGGTCACATGTATTGTAATGCATTCTATGATAAGACAAATGTTTTTTGTCTCATTCACAATGAGCAGTCATTACTGAATTGTGTTACATATGCAAATCATAGACATGTTTTATGTCTGGATGTATTTCTTAAATAAATAACATCAGACCAGACACCCTCTCTGCAAAGCTGCATTCTTATTAATAAAACCTGTCAATTTGTGGCTAATTTTCAGTACTAGTTCTTTTAGCCTAAAATATAGGGATGACATTTTATTTGAACGCAGTTTTCTGTAATTTGACTAAAATGCTCATTCTTATTTCTGTCTAAAATGAAACTAAAATGCCCATAGTGTTCTTTGACTAAGTGAAGACCAAAAATGTGCATTTTAAAGACGAAACTGTCCATGGTTTTTTAAGACGAAAATAAACTGTCCATGGTTTTCAAGATAAGACCAAACAATAGCCATGGTTTTCCTAGATCAAGATACAGTATAACTAAAAATGTCCATGGTTTAAGTCAACAAAAAATGTATATGATGTGATATGTGTGATATATGATATGACTAGAACTAAAATAGTTAAAAAAAATTAACAATAGTTCTAAGTGGATTCACATTCCTTTATTTGCTCACAATAAATCTAAAACTATGCACATCATATCTGTGTGTTCATATTTGACTGAGTTTGCCCGAGCAGTGTGTCACAGCCACTGCTGCAACTATTGACCGTGTTGATAATCAGAACAATAACAGACTTCCTGTTAGTTTGGAGCACCTACATACACCTGTCCCTTTTACCTCACGCAGTATAGTGTAATCTAAACCAGCTGCTCATGCACACACACACACAGAAGATAACTTTGTGTTGCACTTTAGGCATTATCATTCTTCTTTTATCATTATACAGTATATTCTGTACACATTTAACTGTACATTTCTTGATTTGAAATTAGCAATTGTGCTGTATGTCTTTTGTCTGGCAGTGTTTTATATTGTTAAGGTATCCAAACCATGTCATTTAAATAGTTTAAAAGCCAATAAATTCGTTAGGCCAACACAAGAAATGCCAACCAAATGTGCAGTTTCATTCACTTGTATACATTATACTGCAGTTGTCATAAAGACGTGCATGAAAAGTGAGTCACTGTATCCTTTATTCTGCTCCTTCCAGCCTGATGATACATGTTTTTTTATATAGACAACAGTATATAATCAACTATGTCTCCATGTGTAAGACTGGAGCCCAGCTTGACCATTTGTCTAAAACATAACTCAGGAAACTGCATCAATGTCATGCCATCAAAACCCACCTACCAAACAAAATCAGCATGATTCGATGTATAACTCAATGGTTATAACCCTGTCCTGCTGAAACCTCTCCGAGTGTTTATAAAGCCTTTAAGCCAAAGTCCGCAACACATTTACTATTCAAGGATAAAATCAGGTGGACGGTTTTCATGTCTGTTTCCTTGAACACTTTTTACTGATATGATATGACCATTTAATTGAGAGTTGATCATTTTTAAACAGACATTAGCATTTCAGGACACATTTCTATATACCCTTTATTTGCACTATTACTATTTATGTCCTCCTACAGTAGCTATTGCTATATCCAATTCTTTGAAGCACCTATGACTCACTTTCCCCCGGAGGAATCATTAAAGTTTAATGTAATCTAGTCGAATGTAATCTAAGTGTACATCTGACTGAGGTAGTGCATGACCATCAAAATTTATGAGGATTTTCGACCTCAGACTGAAGGGGGACTTTGATAAACCACCAGAGGAAGCAGAAGCCTTCAGGCAAGAAAAGCCAGCCAAGACTCAATTGGGTTGTTGGTTAAAAACCCTGGAGGTTCTTAAAAAACAAATGAAAGAAGTAAAAACCTTCTACATTAAAATCCAATTAAACATTTCGTAATGAACCACATAAATCTTGACGGTGGATTTAATGAGACTTATAAGTTATAGAGCTGCTTTAGGGCTAAACTATTTTAGAAGAAAACATTTATTAAATTCAGTTAATACATTTGACTCAGATTTCAGAAGTAGACATTACAACTGTCTTATCGTCTTGTCTTATAATTCTAGTCGGATTTAAACGTGACTTGGGTCTTAGTTCCGTTTAGGTCAAAATTGACGGACAAAAGAATTTTCTCTGACACCCTGTAAATGTTTAGATATTTCATGTGGTGCATGGCAATCATTAAAGAGCAACGGCAATGTGCTGTCCTGATTATAATATCACTTTAAATTTGCTTTATGTGAGTACCTAATCAGCAGCTATGCTTAGTTTAATGAGCAGGTCAGAACCTCAAAAGAAGAGCTAATCTTGATGAAGTCCACCTGTACATGAGCAGGTTTGAGCTTTGATCAGCAGCATGGCTGATGCCCCTGAATTACTATAAATGGCTACATGTCACCCAAGAGTAAAAAAAAGAATTAGGCAGAGCTTAAAGTCATGTTGTCAAACATCAGCAGACAAAAAATTATACATTTTGTGTCAGTAGTCGTATTAGGGAACCTAGCAATGAGTACAGTACTAGCTTGTCAACTCTGTCAAGGCAGAACTGTAATGTGTGGCAGAAGCAAAGAATTGATGGTTTGACATGTAGTTACAGCATGCAAAGGGTCTGAATAAAGCAATGCAATCTATGACTTACATGGGAGGTGGTTAATTCAAGGTGAAAAAAACTGAATACATTTCACTACAGGTGATCTTACACTGTCAGGTGTTATAACAGAAGATGTCGACGCCAGCTTAAGTTCACACTACACAACTTTCTGTCTGTAATAAAGTCCTCTCCGGGAACCATCACCTTATCGTGGTGGAGAGGTTTGGGTGTCCCTATGAACCTGAGGGCTGTGTTGTCTGGAGCTTTGTGCTCCTGGTAGGGTCTCCCATGGCAAAGTGGTCTCAGGTGAGGGGCCAGACGAAGAATGGTTTAAAAAACCCTATGAAAAAACGAGGAAGGGATAGAGAGACCCTGCCCGGAGGAAGCCTGGGGCCCCCGTCTGGAGCCAGGCCCAGAGGGAGGGCTCGTCAGCGAGCGTCTGGTGGCCGGGTTTGCCACGGAGCCCGGCCGGGCACAGCCCGAAAAAGCTACGTGGCACCTATCTCTCCAGCCCATGGGCCCACCACCTGTGGGAGGAACCGCTGGGGTCGGGTGCGCTGCCACACGGGTGGCGGTGAAGGTCAGGGGCTTCGACGGACCAGACCCGGGCTGGGGACGTGGAATGTCACCTCGTTGTGGGGGAAGGAGCCGGAACTTGTGCGGGAGGTGGAGCGCTACCAGTTGGAGTCTCGGTTCTGGAACCGTACTCGTGGAGAGGGGTTGGACTCTTTTCTTCTCCGGAGTTTCCCAGGGTGTGAGGCGCCAGGCGGGTGTGGGGATACTCACAAGCCCCCGGTTGAGCGCCGCTATGTTGGAGTTTACCCCGGTAGACGAGAGGGTCGCCTCCCTACGCCTGCGGGTTGTTGGGGGGAAAACTCTGACTGTTGTTTGTGCATATGCACCAAACAAGAGTTCAGAGTATTCGGCCTTCTTGGAGACCTTGAATGGAGTCCTGTATGGGGCTCCGGTGGGGGACTCTATAGTTCTGCTGGGGGACTTCAACGCACACGTGGGCAATGATGGAGACACATGGAGAGGCGTGATTGGGAGGAACGGCCTCCCTGATCTAAACCAGAGTGGACTTCTGTGCTAGTCATGGATTGTCTATAACAAACACCATGTTCGAACATAGGGATGCTCATAAGTGTACTTGGTACCAGAGCACCCTAGGCCGAAGGTCAATGATCGATTTTATAATTGTTTCATCTGATCTGAGGCCGTATGTTTTGGACACTCGGGTGAAGAGAGTCCAAAAATTGTCCAAATGTTTTAAGTACAAAAGGAACAAATTGAAAATGTAGACTGCATTCTAACAAAACCCTGCCTAGCTGCTTAGCTTACTGTACATACTTGCAAGACATTTATGCTTTATGGTTTCTATTTTTAAACAGTATGTTTTACTTTAACCAATTTGTTTGGCAAATGAAACGCTAGTAGAGCAGAAAAGACCCGCTAGCCTAGCATACATTCTGGTATAGTAGCATAGGACTGGTAAAGAAAAGTATAACACAGTTGTTGTGTTTTCATGAACGTAGCATGTAACCCCACAAAAGTAAGAAATGTTCCTTGGCCTACTTGAAAAGTAATGCTAGGTTACTGCTGTAGCTACGGAATGACGATTATCACTTAATACAGCCCCATGGGTTTTGCAAATGGTCAGTAGGCACAAAAAAGTAATCTATTAGTGACTTCCATATACAAATATATGATCATTAGTCTTCCAAAACTCAGTCAAAGCATGTGCAGCACAGCTTAACACCAACAGTATACTGCACTTCTTGCATCTTTGTTTGTTTAACATATTTTAGAAAGGCTAGATTCTGGTGACTAAGGTGAACAAGAGGCTAAAAAGAAGTGCAAGAGAGAAAACAAAAACAGGAAAGCATAAGTGAGGTATTAGGGAGAAGTGAAGGACACTCAGGTCAAGTGTACCAGTTGTGACGCAGTATCCAGGACATTTATACTCAATTTAATTTGTCAGTCATCTGGGAGCCCTATGCTTGTGTGTTTCACATTTAGAGGACAGTCTATCGCCTGTGGGCCTCAGGGGACCCTCAGGGGCCCTTCTTCTATTCCCACTCCAATTACAGTCCAGCCAGCTCTTTGAGAGACACACACACACACACACACACACACACACACACACACACACACACACACACACACACACACACACACACACACACACACACACACACACACACACACACACACACACAGTTTGTGTACTTATTCAGGCTGTAGGACACACACAGAAACACACCTGTATTAATAAACACATTCCTCACTTAGAACTGTTGATGTGCATAATTGCACACCACTAAAAATAGTTTTTCACGTCAACAAGTGCAGTGAACTTTACAATGAGCAACATTTCAGGCTTTTCACTTAGGACTTAGGCCATGTCCACACGAAGACGTTAGGATGAAAACGCATCCATCTTCCCTGGATTCGGTTCAAGAAAATTCATGTCCACATGAATCCATATGTAAATGACTCGACACGGTACTTCATATGCCAGGCCTGTAGGCGGCGCTGTTATTGCTACAGAAATTAACAGAACGAAGAAGAAGAGCAGCCTTCAGTCACTTCCACTTCCTTTCATAACATGATACCATAGTTCTCTTAATACAGCCATGGACTAGACTTTAATAACTTTCACCACTGCTCATTATATAAAGGCCACCGCTAGAAAACGTTACATTGTATAATGTGCTGTTGGATTGCTTTCTATTTTGCAATTCTGTCTGCTATCGGACATGATTGCAGCGCGCTAGCTAGCAGAGCTAACGTTAGCTCTGCTAGCTAACATCGGCAGTCAAACAAACATCAATGATCCAATGTCTTTTTGATAATCTAGCTACACGTTTTTCTTGCGGTAGCCTTTCTACAATAAGCGGTGCTAAAAGTTACTATAATCCGTTCAAGGAGTTGATGAGCAGACAGATTAGCTAGCTAGTTGATAAGTTCTCTACTTCCACTTTATAAACAGCATTGCGTCCCTGCTAGAGCAGTCAGCTGGGTTGAAGGCAGTCAGCTGTGAGGCCGAGGTGTGTGGGGATGACATCATCGATACGCACGTATGCGGTTTCGCCGTCCAGACGAAGTCAAACGTGAGCCGTTTTTTTTTTTATTCACCCTGGGACCAGGTTTCAAAAAAGTGTGTTTACAGGCAGTGCGTTTACAGGATTTGTGTGGACAATCGGCCCAAACGATGCAAAAAAAGTGAGTGTACATCCCAACGCGTCTTCATGTGCATGGCCTCTTAGATATCTGTTCCCTGTTTTGTTCTGTATCAAAACACATATAATTAATGTATCAGAGTGTCTACTTGCACCCCCGCTACGAATAGCCTCGGCCACACAGCTGAGCTATTCACACCCTGTGACGTAACAACAAAAACACGTTGCTCGTGTGCACCGAAATCATGGCCGACGTTCATCTTCCTTGACAGCAGCAACTGCCATATTACAGTTTTGTCTCTATAGTTTACAACAATTGAATTTCTAGCGGAAAATTGATGCTACAGTTGTGCTTCAGTGAAAGCATACAACCGTTACTTTGTTAGTTAGTAGGATACCTACTTTTTGTATACGGTATGGTTACCTAGCAACCGAGGCTTGAAGACACCATGTAGTAAATAGTCGTCCTCCATCCCATAAGAACTGCTAGGTGAGTGGTTAGAGCACTGAGCAGTGGTCTGGGAGTCCTGGGTTTGATTCCCCAGTGAGGATATCTTACTTTTTTCATTTTGGATTGGATAATTTGCATGCCATTGCACAAGTCAGAGTGGTGGAGGAAGACTCATGAATATTCATTATGGGACTCATCCCTGAATGGCTAGTACTCATTGCCTGCTCTGGTTGGGTTGGTTAGGTTAGTGGGATTGGTTATGGTTACGGTAACCATATTGGACGATAATATTCCAAAAAGGTGTAATACATGAGTCGTATGGATAACTGTGTGTAAATATATGCCAATGTAAATGCACAGGGGTGCAAATAGCATACATTGATATTTGTACCAGACGGGGTATTAATAAAACACATTGCTGTGTGCACCGGGGTACGAATAGCATTCATTTCTAATTGCACCAGGGTACGAATAGCATTCACTTCTAATTGCACCGGGGTACAAATAGCATACACTGCTAATTGTACCAGGGGTGCAAACAGCCTCACCCTTAATGTATTTATAGCAGCTTCATTTGCTGACCTGCCAACATGGACCTCATGACGCACCTTCACTTTCAAAAGTTTAGCTGCTGGAAAGAGAGCCTTCCTGAAGTTTTGGCATGAAAAGGAGCAACTAGACAAGATGGCTGCCATGTCGAATAAAAGAACCATTCATTACCATGAAGGAGAGGGAGAGAGCAATCTTCCCTTTGAAAATCACCAGGCTGAATCCAGGAAAACCAAAGGCTGTAATTAGACAGAGCCATGTGTGTGTGTGTGTGTGTGTGTGTGTGTGTGTGTGGTAGAGAGAAAGGAAGTGAGTCAGTGCATGCCCATGGATAGATGCTGAGAGTAGCTTGATGAGATTTGTGCAGGTGGGTGATTAAAGTTATAAAAGTGTGTATATGTGTGTGTTTTTGTCCTGTACACATCTCACCTCTATGTCACATATAGGATGAGCTACACTTGCTTTGGGTTAGACTATACATGCACAGAAAATGAAAACACGCACACAGAGATTCATTGTCACACTGGAATTGGGACGGTCACACACACACACACACACACACACACACACACACACACACACACACACACACACACACACACACACACACACACACACACACACACACACACACACACACACACACACACACACACAGGAATAAGAGAACGGATAGTTTGGTTTCAACAAGAAAAGTTGATTCAGTGAAACTGGCTTCATACAGCAATCAATATTGGTTTTTGAGATATGTGACAGACAAGGCTGAAAGAGACGTCCTCTATTGTAGCCTACTGTTCAGAAACAATGACAAAGAGACAGTGAGTCAGTTTCTGCCACTACTGCAGTACATACTGTCACGCCATCAGTTCTGTGCTTACATAACTTTGACACCAGAGCTTCTGGTCAGTGTTGGGTACTCATTTAACTATGTTTTTAATTACATTTTACAGTGCAGGTTGTTTGGCAGTAATTCAACTCAATCTGTGGATACGTTTTTTTTCAAAGTTATTTGTTGTTATATTAAGTGTAGTTAACTACTTAATCTACTTTATCTATTTACCGTAACTATTTTTGGCAAAAAAAAAAAGCGGCGTTTTCTTTTTGTTCTTTAATTAATCAGGGTTTAATTAACCCCTAACCCTAACCCCAGTTAGGTTTTTATTGGTTTCAGTTTTATGCTCCAATGTGTTAACCTGACCAGCAGCCAGATGGTTTGTTACACAGACCCATTTGAGAAGCTGTCACTAGAAACTGTTGGGCAGGGAATTTAAAAAAAATACCTGGCAGGTGATTGGATGAACCACCTGTCTATCACATCTGCCACTGTTGTTTTTAACGAACAGTTAAGGTCGTCACACACACCTAAACAACGCCCGTAGCTGCCAGTAACTCCTCATCAGACGCTGACTGGTTTGGTAAGCTAGTAGTTCAGACCCAAACGCATTTCTTGAAGCTGGACAAGATGGATTCTCATTTTATACATGATCCCACAGTTCTCGAGTGATCAGGTGATATCACGAGAATCCAGCTGCCATGTAAGGTAACTGATGGATAGGATTTGAACATATCTGACTTTGGCAACGCTCAGAGGTAGAATAGAAAGATACACTGCCAGACAGGATTGTCTCATTTTTCTTCAAACAAAAACATATTCCATTAGAATAAAGCTATAATCACACACACACACAAAAAAATCCATGTAAAGCAGCTTTAAAGTGAGAATTGCTGGGCAGTGGCCACAAGTTACATTACGTCATAATGGTAAATGCTGGTTGACTAAACTGCATTTCATATGAGTGTTATGTTAATGTCAAGCACAGGTAGCAGCTATAGTTAAGAAAACCAGATTTCAAAATGTTTTCTCTAACCCTACCAGCAGCCAACTGCTGTACTTACCTACACACACAAAAGCAACCACATAACCCAGCTCCATTCTATTTTGCACCCACTCACACTTTGCAGGGCTCTCTTTGTGTGCTTCACACACACACACACACACACACACACACACACACACACACACACACACACACACACACACACACACACACACACACACACACACACACACGAGAAATAAGTAAGTGGTGAGCTTCTTTTGCCCCTAAGCAGTGCCGATCCTGACCTCCCTGGGGCCCTAAGCAAAATTCTGCTAAGGGGCCCTCTGCCTGACCCGTGATGCCGTGAGCTATGTAAACCATTTGCCACACAGTCACACCTGACACTTTTGTACAAGTGAACATGTAATTCCTGATATCAAAAATAGACATTGGTAGGTAAAAATTAACTAAGGGGCCCTACTAGTAAAAATAAGAATTCACTTTGCAAATAGTAAAAAAAATCGAATTCTTGATATCAAAAATGCATAAACTGTGAATGAATAAAAGCTAAAATGGCTTGCCATAGCATGTTAAAGTTTGTATTTATTTATTATTATGCATGTTGAAGCAATTCTTGATTTATGGTTATTATTTACTGAGGGATGTGCATCCATATTGACCAGTATGTCCAGCTAATCAACATTTTAAATTCAATATAGCTTATAAATCAATGTCAAATTGTCAATACATTGCTTTCCATCTTGCATAATTAGTGCAGTTGTTTAGAGTTTTTAACTACACATTGTCTGAGACTAGATAATCAGTGTCTTAAAAGTATGTATAATGTGTACTTTGATGAGGAGTGCAATCATTCACGCCCATATATTGTAGCCTACAGTCTGTCTGGTCTTCACATATATTTCTGCTTGAAAAATGCGCGTTTCATTTCGTGCACGCGCCTATATCCGCATGATAACACACCCGACGCGGTTATCTTTTCCGAACTGCAGTAAACAAACACCGTTGCACTTTGTCGTTTATCAAACGTAATAAATAATTGTATTTTACTCTCACTTTTGTCAGGCACAAAGTCACAAAACACAGCCCTGGAAGTGACTGGCGTTAGCAGCTAGGCAAGACATGCACTGCCTGCCTGCCCAGCTAGGTTAACAAGACCGGGAAAAAAACACAATAGAAATGCACATAAATGTAACTTTACTTTGCTGACATCAAACTTGGAGAGAACACAAGTTTACCTGATTGTTGTTCCTGCAATTCACTCTCATTGTGTTTTTTTTTTTTCCTCTTTTCGTGACCAGAAGGATAGTTTCGCTTAATTTAGTCATGGATGTTGTAAACATTAATTGACGCGCTATGACACGAGGGGGAGGCGGGGCCTCGAGTAATTTGCGGGGCCCTACGCAGCTTGCGTAGTGAGCGTATAGGGCGGATCGGCTCTGCCCCTAAGGCCAAAAGTGCAGTGAGTTCCA
>CM042430.1:30889436-30965389 GCA_023631565.1 Gymnocephalus cernua
AAAAAAATTAGGATGATCCGTGTGGCGCTAGATTTGAACCTCAGTCAGCAAAAACAACAACACACAAACCCAAGGAAAGTAACCAGAGGGAAGATGAAGATTAAACGTGACTGTCAGGCAGAGCGACACATTTATTTTCCCAATGAGAGCACGGAAAAGTTTTGTATACATTTACTGACATAAGTTACCCTAAAAATCCCAAAATATTTTTGTAGGTTTTTCTCCTACCTTCATGACAATAAAGAGGACCAGGGTGACGAAGACGTTGACCTGTGGGTGTTTCCAGGCTTCAGAGTGTCCGATGTAGTCAAACTCCTCAGCGATGCCCTGTTTTGCCCACGTCCGGTTGTCCAGTAATGTCACCAGAGACTCCTTCTGGGTCAGCTAAAGGCCACAAAAAGTGACATGATCAATGTATGCAAACATGGGTGAGCTGTTTTGCAGTGTTCTTTTTCTTTTTCTTATTTTACTAAAGAATTTACATACAATTACTTGCGACTTATTGATTTGTTAAAGGAACACAGCGACTTATTGGGACATTAGCTTATTCACCGTAACCCCGAGAGTTAGACAAGTCGATACATACCCTTCTCATCTCCGTGCGTGTCGTAACTCTGTCTGACGGCTCCACCATTAGCTTAGCCTAGCACAGATCCTGGAGGTAACCGGCTCCAACTAGCCTACTGCTCCGAGTAAGTGACAAAATAATGGCAACATGTTCCTATTTACATGTTGTGATTTGTATAGTCACAGCGTGTACAAATAACAACGTCACTTGAGACACAGCCATCTTCTAACCGTATATAAACTGGGAACTATATTCTCAGGAAGGGAAGCAGTGCTACTTGGGTGGAGTGATACGCTGCAGCTCTGAGCAGAGCTGCAAGCATATCACTCCGCTCAAGTAGCTCTCAGCAGAGCTGCAAGCATATCACTCCGCCCAAGTAGCGCTCTGCAGAGCTACAAGCGTATTACTCCGCCCAAGGGATTTCATTTGCGCGAATTTGCACTCAATTGTTAATAGCCAAGAGCCCGTTGTGTACTGTTTTATTGTATATCTTCTATTTCTTGGGCTAAGAGTTTTTTATTATTATTATTATTAATATTATTACTATTATTTACTGTCTACTATTACTCTTATTTTCAATACTGTACTTAAGTGTCTTTTTGTAAAATGCTGGAATTTGCTGCTGGAAAGCCAATTTCCTTGCAGGAGTCATCCCAATAGGATCAATAAAGAGAAGTCTAAGTCTAAGTCTAAGTAGCACTGCTTCCCTTTCTGAGAATATAGTTCCCATTTTATATACGGTTAGAAGATGGCTGTGTCTCAAGTGACGTTATTTGTACACGCTGTGACTATACAAATCACAACATGTAACTAGGAACATGTTGCCGTTATTTTGTCACTTCTTCGGAGCAGTAGGCTAGTTGGACAGACAGAGTTACGACACGCATGGAGATGAGAAGGGTATGTATCAACTTGTGTAACTGTCGGGGTTACGGTGAATAAGCTAATGTCCCAATAAGTCGGCGTGTTCCTTTAAAATGTGACCTTGACCCTGAGAACTGTTACAGTATTTTACGATCACTTTGGCGAAGGGCATAATTTCCAACAGGATGAGGCGAAGATGGAACCTTTCAAAAGTGTATTTTATGTTCCCTTCACTTATAATTTTGGTTGATTTACTCTGTGGCATTTTGTTTAAAGGGGTGATAGAATGATTATATGGGGTATTTCACACTGTTCCTTAAGGTCTCCTAATAGTGTATGTAACATTGGTTGGGCTGAAAATGCAATGGTGATTTTCTGTGGGCCCTTTTGCATCCCTGTGGAATGGCTCTATTTTGAACAAGAGCTTTTCTTCCAAATATGGTATGCTTATGAATATTTAGATGAGCTGCACGCTGATTGGTTGAGCACCCCAATACACACACATGGTTGAGCAACTACATACAAATACATTGAAGACGAGACAGGAGGTCTCATATTTCAGACACAGACCATTTCTTACTAAATTCACTTCTGAGACTTTTTTTATGCGAGAAATCAACAATATAAAGCTCAAATATGGGCCGTTTTACGAAAATTTATGGCTAATTACAAATTTGGTAAGACAGTGTCGGACTTCAGAAGACTTCAGAGACAGCAGCAGCTTGCTGCGCTCCATACCCAGGGCAAAGTGTCATTTTCTGGGTTAGCTAGCTAGTGGAATACCAGGGCTCGGGACTCAGGAGCTGGCCGGCTGCTGGGATAACTATAGTATATTAAACTTTGAATGTCATCACGCCACTTATATTACAGCTACCCTAAGGTCTAACAATGCTAGCTAACACTTCTTTCCAATTTTAATTTAATGCATTTATATGAATTTGAGGACTTTAGTAGCTACTAGCATCGCTGATACTAGCTATGTGTAAACATCGCCGACTAGTTAGCTCCACGTTCGGCATAATTATAATATTTACACTTCGAATTTCGTCACACAACTTATATTACAGCTACTCTAAGGTCTAACAATGCTAACTAACAATTCTTTCCGATTGTAATGTAATGCATTTATATGAATTTGAGAGCTTTAGTAGCTGCTAGCGTCCCTGATACTATTGGTAAACATTGCCGACTAGTTAGCTCCACGTTCGGCATAATTATAGTATTTACACTTTCAATTTCGTCACACAACTTATATCACAGCTACCCTAAGGTCGAACAATGCTAGCTACAGAAGCCAAGAATGGCCATGGATTTTTTTTTTTATGCACTGTTATCTCATGATAACGACTTATTAATTTGTTATCTCGATATAACAAAGTTTGTTTTCTGGAGAGATTTTTTTTTTGTTTTCACGAGATTTTTTGTTTTGTTTTCTGGAGAGATTTTTTTTTGTTTTCACGAGATTTTTTGTTTTGTTTTCTCAAGATTTTTTTTT
Organism: Gymnocephalus cernua; assembly: GCA_023631565.1. Classification (NCBI taxonomy): domain Eukaryota; kingdom Metazoa; phylum Chordata; class Actinopteri; order Perciformes; family Percidae; genus Gymnocephalus; species Gymnocephalus cernua. Next base: position 30,892,364 of record CM042430.1, read on the forward strand.
TTTTATGGATTTTTTTGTTGCCTAAGACACCCTTCCATTTAACCCGGGGAATGGGGCTCCATAAGCGGATAGAAATCTGCCGTTTCTCCCTCTACTTCTCCGGTCAAATACTCGGGAAAAATCCCACCATGACACCCTTCCATTTAAACCGAGGAAGGAGCTCCATGAGCGAATAGAGGTCTGCCGTTTCTCCCTCCTCTTCTCCAGGTTAAATTGAAGGCTGTTTTAGTGGGATTTTTCCCCGAGTATCACTCACACACACTTGGGACATTTAGCTAGCTAGCTAGCTAGCTAGCAGGAGAGCGGAGGGAGAGTGGAGGGAGAGCGGCCCTGGCCCTGGAGCTCTGTCAAAGCCTCGGAATTTGGTAGTCCACTAACCCAGGAACGTTTACTTTGCGTGGCTATGGAGCGCTGTGGGCTGCCGGCCATGACAGAGGTCCATCTAGCTAGCTCACAGCTAACACGCAGGGCGGTGAGGCAGCAACCCAGCCACTGTCATGTTAGCCTGCTGATCATGAGCTCCTGAACTCCGACACACAGTCTGACAAAATTTGCAATTAGCCGTCAACTTTCCTAAAACAGCACATAGTTGACCTCTACATAGTTGATTTCTCGCATAAAAAAGTCTCAGAAATGAATTTAGTAATTAAATAGCACACGAACAATGTATAAAATATCTGAGATCTGTGTGACCTATTCAGAAGACTAAGCTGACCTCAGGTCAGTTGTGTAGCATATGTAAATATCGGGGTGTGACAAAGACTAGAGCCTTGAGCCAAATAAGGGACAGGAAGCGAGTTGACGTCAACTCGAAAGCTCGTTGGGATTTGCCCGTTTTCAGAGGCAGTTTCAAATAGTGAGATTTGCAGAGGAAAGAGGTGTCTATGGGATTTTGAGGTTATATGTATGTCCTATTTACCCACCAAACTGTTGTTATTCAACTATGACAAGGTAAAATCGGTTTTGCATTCTATCACCCCTTTAAAGAGTTTTGCAAAAGGTTTTTGTAAAATACTGTAATGCATTAGAGCTGCCTAATCCTTCCAATACCTCAAATTTGTGTCCAAATACTGTATGTTCAGTAAGGTGCTGCAAAATGTTAGTAGACCCTGTGCTCCTCTATCCAGGAAGCTTGTGTTTAACATGTCCCATTCTTTTTTTGTTCTGTGCTTGTAACTGTCTGTTGATATGCATTCATTTTTTGCTACTCTGAAATGTGATTTGGTGATGTAGGATGTTCACCTTATTCTGATCGCAAATCACATCAGAACATATGCATCTGATGGAATTTGGGAATAAAAATGCTTCAAACATGTATTGCATGACAGACTGGGTAAGGCCCTTGCCTTTTTTTTGCCAAGGCAATTTTATTTATATAGCACATTTCAGCAGCAGTGCAATTCAAAGTGCTTTACATAAAACATTAAAACACAGTTAAAAAAATACAAATAATAAAAAAATGAAAAAATTAATCAAAAACATTGAATACAAGAATAAAATTCACAATGCAGTACACTGAATGATGGGGTAGATGATGTGCTGAAAGGGTCTTAAAAAACGTCACTGAAGATTTAAGATAGCAGGCAGGGAGTGTAAGATGACAAATTTATTTGTCGATGTTTTTAAAAGCTGGGACAGCTGGAGACACTGGTGGTGATAATGTCGTCCATAGCCAGATAAATGATGACTGGAGGATGAGAGCAAGACAGAGGGATTTAAGATACAGAATTTTGAGTGTGCTTCCCAGAGAAGGGCTTTAAGGGGAGTGGGTCAGTCTAGGCAGATTTAGAGCTTCAGAAGCCTGACTTACCTGCCTATTAGGAACAAAAACTGACAAATGGTAAGTGTGTGTGTGTGTGTGTGTGTGTGTGTGTGTGTGTGTGTGTGTGTGTGTGTGTGTGTGTGTGTGTGTGTGTGTGTGTGTGTGTGTGTGTGTGTGTGTGTGTGTGTGTCCCAGGATGCACAAAATATTTATCTTCAAATTCTAATAATTAATAATTAGACGGATGAAGGGGGTGAAATTGGAGAGAAAACACACGCACACACACTCTTAGTCATCCTAGGAGCTAAAGGACAGTACACTTATCCACGTCTCCCGTGTACACAGATGATGCACATAAACAAACAGAAGCACATTTTAACCTGTGTTGTGAAAATTATAAAAACAATCACAGGCATGAATGGTAATCAGGCTGTTATGAAACAATACAATGATCTAAAATGCTTTGATTACACAGCTGCTCTATAAAGTTGCATAAAGATCACAACCAAAACATTATATCATGTAGGGAATCTAAATTAATTTTAAGCATAAGTCAAGACATCAAAGCTTAGATGAGTTCATTTGTTGTGTTGAGTTCAGAGTTAGAGCCATTGTGTTTTGGTGCAATACATGGAAGATAGATTAGGTCTGCAGGCCTATACTGCCATAGGCTTCCTTCCACATATTTTTTTTTTGTATTACAGTTATGGCTGCAGTGCAGCGTGTGGAAAACAAAATAAATATGTGCTGAGTGGGTGAGTAGAACCTACCTTTCCAGCCATAAACTGTCCAAAGCCTGGCGGAAATGTTAGTGTAGAAATAAGTAAAGTGACCAGCGCTGGATACAGCAGACGTCTGTGAGGGAAAAAGATATAAAAAGTGACACAACATACAATATATATCATATCTTATGGTTTTGTATGAAAAACCTAAACTGAAAAGCAACACAAGTAAACCAGGGTACCACCAGGGTTCTCCAAGTTAAATGTAATACTTTTAAAGACAATTTTAATACTACTAGAATGAAATGTAATACCAACTTCACGGCCATATTGAAAAACCTATGAAGGATATAATGAAAATCAGCATGGATTTTAAGCCCTAAAAAATTATAATTTACCAATTAGTGGAATTTAATAAAACATGTTATTATACTAGTCTCATTACTATTTAAAACATAATAGCTTTGTTAGGTCTGTGTGTGTGTGTGTGTGTGTGTTTATGTGCGTGTGTGTATGTTTGTTGGTATTGCTATACTTGTGAGGACCAAGAATTGAGAAGCAACCTTTTGGTGAGGACATTTTTGGTTGTGAGGACATTTTGGGTGGCCCTTACAAAAGTAATGCTGCAACAGCCTCCTGATGGCCAATACTCTATGTTCTGTAAGTTTCAGCAAATGTCCTCCCAGAAATAGTAATTATGGAAATTGGTGTTTTCTCCTATTGTTGGGAGCTCCCTCTATTGTACACACTTGTGTATTGCATCAGACCTCTGAGAAAAGGAGCCTGAGCAGGGAGAGATTATTTTGATTGGCTGACATCTTCCTAGCTAGGGGATTTTTGTTACTGGTCACTTCAGTCACATGGCTACACTGTGTGTGTGTGTGTGTGTGTGTGTGTGTGTGTGTGTGTGTGTGTGTGTGTGTGTGTGTGTGTGTGTGTGTGTGTGTGTGTGTGTGTGTGTATACACTAATAACGCAATCCCCTCTCCATGGCCTCACATAATGTTTGGGTCACAAAAGCTTATTTGAACTGAAGCTAATCAAGTAAAAAATAATGCATGCTGTAGATTAGGATCAGAAAGTGCAATAATCCACTCTTGCTGTGTGTCAGTGAGCAGGGCTCGAGAGTGCGACCATTTTGGTCGCACATGCGCCCAAATTTTGTAAGGGTGCGACTAACATTTTTCCTAGGTCGCACCGGTGCACCTCCGCGCAGCCCCGCCGCACCTCCGCGCAGCCCCGCCCCCATTCACACACACGGCCACCGTGCAACACGAGAGACACGGCATCGGTTTACACTGCGACATTTGTCTACAGTTTTAATTGTTATTAACACAGCTGTATATCGTTAAGCATGAGAGGGAAACCTGTATTTGTACCAGTGTTTCCGCTGCTAACTGTGTTGCTGCGGCCGCCGCACGGCGGAAAACACAGACAAAGTTATTGAATGCAACTAACTTCAGACGGAGCCTGCAAAATGCAGCGCAGTGACGATACAGACATTTCATACACAAGACGTGTGTAACGCCACTGACCCGCCAAAGCATTCGACCCGTGCTGGACCCGTTCATAGCGAGTCAGCCGTCACTCTGTGAGTAGCATACCTCTCTCTCTCTCTCTCTCTCTCTCCTTTATTTTGATAGGAAAGCTGAAGACATGAAAGGGGAGAGAGAGGGGGAATGGCATGCAGTAAAGGGCCGCAGGTCAGAGTCGAACCTGGCCCGCTGCGTCGAGGAGTAAACCTCTATATATACCGACTGAGCTATCTGGGCGCCTTCTTTCTCTTTTTATCTGTTATTGTTGTTGATAACAAGTGAAGGAGCTTTCTCAGAGATATATTTTAAATGTATCCTAGGCTATTTATTTCAGATAATTTTCATTTACATGTGTTGCAGCTGGGGCAGTTTGGAGAATTTTGATTTTTTTTTATTTTTTTTATTTTGATGCTAGGGAGTGTGGCAAGCTGGTACTGTCATTGGTTTAGGCAAGGCTAAAGGGGAAGAAGGCCAAATTACAGGTGTTGTCCATCTGAGGGGCAGAGGACAGCAGGGGGGGGGGGGGGGGCTATAAGACTTTGAGCCATGAAATATTAGATCTCAGTTCAGGGAAGCACTTTGATCTATTTTGAAATGTTTTACTTAAAGGTATAGTGGTCGCTGACAGGTCAGCGAGCAGACGGCCACGGCCTCCGACCATAGACAGTATATAAAAGCCTCCGACCGCTGTCTCCTCGCTCTCGGCGATAGCTTGTTTGTTGGCCTGTAGCATGCTAACGTTAGCTATAGAGATGCTTGTCCTAAATAGATTTTCATTTACCGGTGGCGAGTCTGACATAGTGGAAAAAGTGCAAATCTTCTTTTGGAAAGTCGGCTTGTAGAGCCATGCCGACAGCAACTTGTAAACAGAGCGTGCACGAGGAGAACTAGGCTCGTGCACGCTCTCTCGTGCACATGTTTAATAGACGTTCCCTCTTGGGAGCAGGTAGGGTGTTGTGCATGTGCATTTTTTCAAAAAGAGGAGAGGGCAGTTCTTTTCTAAAATTCGGGAAAATCCTCCATTATACCTTTTGAAATGTTTTAGTTTGGCAGCTCAGTGAAGGACTTCAAACTTTTTTTGTTAATATTTTTATATGCAGTATGATTGTGTTTCAACTAAAAAGTATTTACCTACACCTTATTCTTGTTTAAAATCATTTACATAATATAAATGAATGTATATGGAGCGTGATAAAAAGGTAACCTTGAAATTGTGGCGTTAACGGCGCCGTGAGGAAAAATTTGGGTGCACCTAAATTGTGTGCTGGTGCACCTAAATAAAAGAAGTTAGGCGCACCAGTGCAACCAAGGCAAAAAGTTAGTGTGGAGCCCTGGTGAGTGTCACTAGAGACTAGAGCCTACAGTCTTCAGAGCTCTGCTCCCTTGGCCGCATTTTGTTTACTCAATATTGCTAGCAGTATATGTGGTGCCTGTTTTACCAATGCCTGGAATAAGCCTAACCCACTTGAATTTTAGATTCTGCCACAAACAAACAAAATGTCTTTCCTGACAACTGACTGATTTGCACAAGAGCTTGCGCACACTCCACAGGCAAGAGCGTAAAGCAATTCACTGATGTAAACACTACATGTACTGTAGTCTAATCCAAGTCCCACCAAACCATACACCAGAGTAAATTGTAACATTACACACAACACATTTTATACATTTGACAGTATTTATATAATCCTACGAAATGAGAAAAAAGTAAGACCTTTGTAAAATAAATTAAATACTTCTAAGACCTTATTTTGAGAATAGTAAATTCAATGCTTTTTAACATACTTGTAAGACCCCATGGGTAAATGTAGTGGAGTAAAAACAGTAACTACAGTACTTAGTTGTGTGGTTAGACTTACTTTTTCATGAGGAATCTGTTGATGGCTTTCTGTTTTCTCATGAACTGGACAATCAGTCGGTTCAGGTAGACAAACAAAGCCCCACCAAATCCATTGGCAATACTGCAGAGAGAGAATACACACTCATGCGCACACACACACACACACACACACACACACACACACACACACACCAGAAAGAGAGGAGATTTGGAGGCATTTTTCGTTTCTTTCATTTTTGCATTCTAGGTGATCGAATTGAAATAGGATGAAAGGAATGAGTCCAAGCTTAAACAAACCAAATCGTCAATGATTAACATTTTGCTCTCTCAAACCACCTCCATACAGTAGGTTTTCCCCAGTGCATTTGGGCTCAATAAAAACTACTTTGTATGTAAACGTAATGAGTCTCCACTATACTGGAGGTGGATGCCAGGTGCAAATGTAATGCAGTTGAATCTTTTTTACAGTAGATGCAATACAAATACTGTATGACATGTGTGTCAACATCTGAATGGAAGGGAGAAAAAAGATAAAGTCTACAAAACATATCTACAAACAGGATCAGCTGTAGATACAGAAGATGAAGTAACAGAGAAAAACCAAGACATACATTAAAGGAGAAACAGACTAAAGATGAAAAATGAACAGGGAATTAAAATGAAGGGAGAGGGAGCGTGAGGTGGAGAGAGCATACAGTCAAATGGGGACGTGTGGGTGAGTCAAAGCAGAAGAAGAGGTTTACATAAGCATGCATTTAAAAGCTCAGTGGGAGTCCTCTTTATGACTGTAAGAGGGAGAGAAAGAAGATAGAGGTAGGAGAGAAAGAATAGACTCAGACAGCTATGCAGACAACCTAATGCTTATGAATTTATCTTGCTGCATTATTAATTCCATCAAATACCTCTGAATAAATAATGAACAGGATGATGAGGGAGTCTTTGCCCCCGTGTTGCAGCTGTGAAAAACACTGCATATGTGCCATTTCTGTGTTCTTTGTAGTTGTAGCCTTAAAAGGACCAAATGTACCAAACCCTGTTTGGGTTACAGCAAAGATGAGACTCATGGTTAGGGTACTTAACCATTTGAGGGCAAGCAAGGTTTGGGTATGGTCAGATAAAGGTGTCTCAGCCAGACTGGTGCAGACACTGAAGAACTGCAGGGTGTGGTGCAATAAACCTGATCAAAATAAAATATTCGGGCTGTAACTGATGATCGTTTTCAGTACTGACTCAGTTTTTTTGGTTTATCAATTAATTGTTCATCTATAAAAATCCCAGAAAATAGTCCCATATAGACAGACTAACAAACTGTTGGTTTTGGTGTTTTCATGAGATTTGTTGGCACTTACAAAAAATATAGAATATTGCCATGTTACGCATAAAAAGTACAATGTGAAGTTTTTAACCACTAGCATCACTGTTTTGTTTGTACTGTATCTCATATAGTACTCTATGAGCATGTGCAGGAGGACAAGTGTGCACACATACTGTAAAAAGGTGATGAGATACACATTGCTGCTGATGGTTTCACACTCAACTGATTGACAGACCATTGTGCCAGCAAGCCGGAGTAAACATGGATGTACACAATGCAGGCCTCTAAATGTTTAAGAAAAACAAATGTTTACGAGGAAGGTAAGGAAACGTGTGTCACACCTCAAGGACACATGCGATGTTTGGTGAGGAAATACAGAATGTAAACATAGCTTTGTCCACAGAGCAACTTTAAGGTCAATGCTTTTCAAGCCTTGAAATTGAAAATAAGTGGATGGTCTTCACAAGTTTTTTTTTTTTTTTTTTTTTAGTAGCTATATGCATCGACACATACACTCCCTCTTATATAATCACTGCACTGCATGTATTTGCAGAAATCAGGGTGTATTTCAGCCTCCACATGCTCCAGTGATGGTCACTTCTAAGGCCCAAAGGTGTAAACAGTAAGTAGAATAGTGTGTGACTCTTCAAGATGTAGCACAGAACAAACTCTTTCTGGCCGAGATGACTGAGACACTGACCGACTTTCCCTGCTTGACAGCTATTGGCAGGGGAAGATGGAAAGTACACGGATGCACTGGCACAATTCATGATGTTGCGATCGCAAGAATTCACGCAAAGTCAACCAATCACCGTAAATTCGGTGTGACTCACAATTTTGACCAATCACTGCAACTTTACCGCAAATTTGACCAATAACCAGAGTTTCTCATGATTTCAACCAATTACAGCAGTCCCACGTGCCAGACTCTGCGTCAGTATGGCTGAGAGCCACTGACCAAGCGGGAGTTAGAACGGGTTGGTGTAACACACGTACGTCACCATAATTAATTTCCTTGTTTCTGCTATGAAGACGAGACGTGTGTGACTCAAACATCTCACATCTACCAGCAAAACATAGAGCGAAAGACCGTGCAAAACATTTCAGACCATCCCGTATGTATACATTTTAACATCAGTGTATGCTGTAACGATTTTTCACTCTAAAGTTGCTGAAAGTTGCTGCTGTTTCAATCCTGTCGGCTCTCTACAGCGGGTGGGGCTGCTGCTCAGTTCCCCCCACTACTGACACGTGCACACAGTCAAACACACATGGTGGATGCAGGAAAAAACGGAGATGAGATGTACAGGATGACCTAAACTGAGGACAGCTGTGCTTCTTATTGTAAGTGCAATAAGTTAAAGTCCAATAAGTACTTTATCAAACCGTATGAATGTGTGTCCCAGCCCAGGACAGGAAATTAATGATGTAAAGACCAACAGGTTGACAGATGTGTTCAAATTTGATTCATTCAATAAATTATTATTTTTGTCTTAAATCCTCCAGCTATATTCATATTATACCAACATTTGCAGCATCCTGAGCCTTTTTGGTAAGGCTACTTGGAAAACTCAGCCCAGAGTAGTTTTATTCTCCCTGAAAAAAGTTTATTTTTATTTTTAAAGTACACACGACAACAAAATATTGCCACTTATTTTTGCAATTTTCACTGTCTCACAACTTCATTGCAACAAAAATACGAAACATCGCAAATTTTATTGCAATATTTTACAAAAACTGTCGCAAAACCAGCATTTTGGGCTGCAATAATCTAAGCAAAAGGCAGAAAAATCCTGAGGGACTGGTATACAAATCACTGATTCAGGAGTGGCTGTTAACACCTTTGGACAATAACAAATCAGGCAAAAGAAGAACACAAGAAAATAAGACAGAAATGTTCTTCTCTTGAGCAGCCTGCGCAGTTACACACAGGCATATACTTTCATCTAAGAGAGTGTGAGAGATGGAGAGAGAGCACCCCTCCCTTCTCTCCATCAGCTTCTTTCCAGGAGCCCCTGGTCTCATTCACAGCCATGGAGGAGCCCTCAGGCTAAGGCAAGATGAAATAAGACATCCCCAATGCTCTAGCAACACTGTTGCCAGCTGAATTATCCATGTTAGGTGACTCACGCACGCTACGCTGAAGTAATACCTTCACAAGCTACAGTGAGTGCAGCTCCTGAATAATATCTGAATCTCTGCTGCAGTCACGGTAAAAATTGGAGGACCTGTCAGAACAGCCAGATGTGTCAAAACAGTTTGAATTTATTTGAAGTTTCTGTAGACTTTTATGGCAAACCAAAATTGAGTTTCCCGTATCTTTTAATGGCAAACGCACGTGTGGAAAGCAGTCACACAACAGCTGAAATGGCATAGTATCCTTCAACAAAGGAGGAATGTAGCACAATATGGATTTGTTTTGGTTAAAATCAACAAATATTCGTGATAATCGTGATCTCAATATTGATCAAAATAATTGTGATTATCATTTTGGCCATAATCGTGCAGCCCTAGTGAATATATATATATATATATATATATATATATATATATTCTTTTTAAGATTTGATTTTTTTTTGGCCTTTATTTGACAGGACAGCTTAGACATGAAGGGGAGAGAGAGGGGGAATGACATGCAGCAAAGGGCCGCAGGTCGGAATTGAACCTGCTGGCGAGGACTGAGTACATGGGGCCCACGCTCTACCAGGTGAGCTATCCAGACGTCCATAAGCGAGTATTTATAAAGCTCTTGTAAATTATTGGTTAAAAATCTTTGATGGTTTTGAATTTATAGCTCACTATACTATTCTTTTTTGGTTTTGAAATATATTCCCAACCCATGCCAATACAGTATGCATTTGTGAAATCAGAAATTGACCAATTACCAGTTAAGACTCACCCAATGACAGCGAAGGCAGGAAGCTCCTGGAGGTCAAATGGAAAGTCTAGCCGGAAACTGGTTTTAAAAAGGGCTGTGATGGTCTCTGGAGAAAGAAAAAGTACAGCAAGAGTCAGGAAGGACAACCAACAGACCACTGCCAAAACAATCATCCAAATTATAAGACAAGGTCCAAGACAAGGTTTGGGCTCTTGCAATCAGATGCAATGCACTGACCTAGTGTTACAGACAAAGTAAACAAAAAGTTCAGGGGTCTCATTTATAAACGTGGTGTACGCACAAAACGGGGCAGAAAATGTGCGTACGCCACTTCCCACACAAAGGTTGTGATTTATAAAAAACAAACTTGACGGGAGAATGTGCAGTCCTCCACGCAAACTCTGACCCATGCGTACACACCTTTTGGAGACAAAATAGGAATTAGCGACGCAATTTGCAGCAATTCCTGAACGTCTAAGAATTTTTTTGCTTTTTCTCTGCCAGTCATCATGATTCGGTATAACAACTGCCAGTGTCATTCATCTACTGATGAGCATTCACAAGGTGCTTTGCATTGACTATTTATGGTTAAAAATGGGCGTGTACAGGGCGGGATAAGAGGCTGATCGACGTACGCACACTTGTAGGTAATCTCTGATTTATAAAGGGAACACTGCTTACAGGTGTGAGTACACATGGTTTTATAAATCTGACTTTTTTTGACGTACGCCATTTTGGGCTTTTGGGCGTACGTACACTTATAGTAAGGATCCTACGCACAGTTTTATAAATGAGACCCCAGCTCATTGTATAGGTGCTGACTCCTAACATAGCCAGACTACAGTCTTCTTAACAGAGGGCTGGAGAAAATGTTTTCAAAAAGTTGGGCAACAAGGCACTGGAAATCCTCAGGAAGCCATTCGATTGGCTGTGAGTTTGAATATCTGCTTCTGAAAACTGAAACTCCGCTTGGTCTTCAGCTGTAGTCAAAATTAATCTCCATCTTTGCTGCGAGCTTCCACCCTCTGCTATCCTCAGTTTCATGTCTGCTGTGCAAATGACCTATTCTTTCCTTGAGCTTAATACAACTTTTCAGCTGCAAAAGATTTGAGTGCACCTGTCAAATGAATTTTGCTGTAATCAGCTTTATTTTTATCATGAAGATGTGAGTTTCACCCATGCAAGTAACCTAAGTAACGGGAGTTTGACACTTTTCTGAACTTTTAACATTGTTGATTGTACAGGTATTTTGAATCATCATAATACAGTATTTTGAGCACAAGTCTGCTTTACCTTCGTCTCTGTTCCACACAGCCAATACTCTGAAGATGAAGGCACTGAAGGTAGCAGCAAAGAAACCTCTCCAATAGTTCCTCACCGCAAAGAATGTGGATGTTACTTCAATACTGAACAACACACCTGGAACACAACACAAACATTGCACTAGGGCTGCAGCTATTGATTCTTTTTGTAATCGATTAATCTAGCACTTTATCGATCAATTAATCGGATAATTTTTAAACAACCAAAACAAATAATGCATAACGAAAATGATGTGGCTGTAAAATGATCAAGCATTTGACTTTTATTTCTCAAAAGAACAGAGGTATTTATTCCAACTCCAACATTTGGTAATTTCATTTAATTAAGTTTCATGCTGTAATCTAGCCCTGACATCGAAGTAAATATCTGTTTTATGTAGATTTCTACACCTGCAGCATTAACCATTAGGCTACTAACAAATAATATATAATTTCCGGGGTGAGCCTATTTGCTATGGTAACCTAGCAACCTGTGTGTGTGTGTGTGTGTGTGTGTGTGTGTGTGTGTGTGCACGCGTGCCGTGCGTGAGGAAGAGTGAGAGAGACGAGGGTGCATGCGCGTGTGTGTGTGTGTGTGTGTGTGTGTGTGTGTGTGTGTGTGTGTGTGTGTGTGTGTGTGTGTGTGTGTGTGTGTGTGTGTGTGTGTGTGTGTGTGTGTGTGAAGGGGTTCTTTTTTTAGGCTATACTCTCTTGCAATTGAACGTGAATAAGTTTACTACTTAAAAACATCAAAGCTAAACATCATATCTAGTCAAACCGCATCACGACATTGCTTACAAATACAGTATGTGATTAAAATCAGCGGCTGCTTAGGCTACGTTGCCTTGTTTCAGCAACGCTTGGTGAAACAGTGTGGAGTGGATGTTTACGGTTCAGATGCTGAATCATTGAAGTCGTACTGCTGTGGTATGCCAGGTCTGCTTAATGTTGCATCTTGTTCTCTTCCTTTTTTAGTATGTAATGATCCCAAACTTTAGACATTCTCTGCCGTTTCTGGATATCTTTACTCTCCGCGCCAACTAAATTCAAAATGTATCACGCGCTAGTGGTGTGCTTCCTGAACAACGGTCCGTATGGAACAATCAGATCCCTGCGTGTACAGTGCGCATCGTAGGAATTTAACGAGGCTTCGAGGCAGAGTTTTTGCCTCGAGGAATTTTTGTAATCGAGTTACAGTTTCAGCCCTACATTGCACCATTATGTACTCCACACGTTAAAGTACTCACAAATGCCTGGGTCATGCATGATTAATAATACAGTACAAAAAGAGGTACAAGGTATGTTTATATTCCATTTCAAATATGAATTGCCTTCACTTCAATATCCCCACTGAGTGACGTAAAGCGCACTCTGTGTTATTATATAATGTGCACTTGATTTATGATGCACATATTAAAAATCATACACCTCCAGTGTATTGTGTGCCAGATTTACGTTACTATATATTTTTCTCTGAAGACTCACCTCCTATGGGGGCAGCAAAACAGCAGCCCACACCCACAGCACAGGCCGCTGCCAGCATCTCAATGTTTCTCGACTCATTCTAAAACACAGACACAGACACAGACACAGACACACGCACACACACGCACACACACACACACACACACACACACACACACGTATACTTCAGTCAGACTTTAAGTAACTAGCTCGAAGTACAAATAGAAATATAGAATCTGAACACATTAAAAAGGAAATATAACACATTGAACATACAATAATGATATACCACTGACAAAACTGACTTTGACACTAAGTGGCAGTTCAGAACAGAGCTATTTCATCATGTTCAAAAGGCTGGTGAAGCAAAAAAGTTGTTAAACTTCCAAAGAAATAAAGAAGTTAAGAAAGTAGTTCAATGCTCCAAAAGCACTTAGCATCTCAAACTGCACAGTCCATACCAAGACCATCCACATTCCTCTCTAAAAGAGAAAAATGATGAGGTTCCATTAGATGAAGAGTTGCAGTGTTACCACAGTAAGACAGATAGGAAAAGAATAAGGGAAAGGACTGAACTGCATGACTGCAGGGCAGAGGATCACAGTGCAACCTGGCAAATTCAGTTGTTTTTTTACATGCCTGATCTTACTTACCTTCATTCCTATTAGACTGGCTTCCTTCAAGCAGCATGACAGTGATAAAGAGAGGTTAGTGCAGTGTTTCCCCTAGGATTTTTTCCAGGGGGGGGGGGGCTCCAACTATTTATGAAGGTGTCCAAACACTTAACTGTGTGGTTTAGTGCACACATTTTTTGAAAATAAATAAAAACCACATTGATTTACACATCACACAACTATTTAGCAACAGTTGAAAGGTTGCGCCACTTTGGCTACATTGAACATGTATCATATGTGAACCGTTAGCGGAGCGTTATGTGCCACGGAATGTAAGTTTTAACTGGCTACACCAGCTGCGCACACATCATAGGATTGTGAGTCACAGGCGATGGGATTGTTGTTGATTCTTCAGTTTTTTGGAGCTGGCACAGCGCTGTGAAAACGTCAATTTACTGTCAGTAAATTGTTATCTGTTATCAGAGGACGCAGGTGAGGGAAACAAGAAATAAAAACAGAAACTCTCAAAATGAAACTGGCAATACCCTCATTCACAGTCATTCAGTCATTTCCTGTAAATCAGTAGTTTAATTTTTAAAGAACACTTTATGATCCATTTCTGTGTAAAAGGGCTGCACACACCTCGCATAAAAAATATAAATACAAGACTGTCCTATTTTTATGCTTGTAGACCACCTGCTCTCGTGCCTAGTGAAGCCAGTTTCATTGATTATAGTGGAAGCGTAGTGTTGGACAGTCCGCTCCGCATACGTCACACGTGCAATGTAGCCAGCCCGTAACATTCATTCAAATGGATTGGACTTTTAAGGTGAGGAACGAGTAGCAAGTTGTGAAAAAAGCTTCATCTCGCACATTCGTTTTTTATATATATATATATATATATATATATATATATATATATATATATATATATATATATATACATACATAGCATAATTATATAATTTTGTCATACTTTCAGGGGGGCGGGGGGTGTTACCAAAACAATGGTAGGGGAAACACTGTGTGTGTGTGTGTGTGTGTGTGTGTGTGTGTGTGTGTGTGTGTGTGTGTGTGTGTGTGTGTGTGTGTGTGTGTGTGTGTGTGTGTGTGTGTGTGTGTGTGTGTGTGTGTGTGTGTGTGTGTGTGTGTGTGTGTTTTCCTTTGATTGAACACTCAGTGGCTTAGCCTGGTTTTACAAACTTACAGTGTGGAGCTCTTGATAAGCATGCTGTACACCAGCTCACACACACTCACACACACACAGAAAGATGGTCACAGAAAAATGTACCTGTGTGGTCCAGAAGAGACCTATTGCAAATACAGTTTACACTGCAAAACATGTTAATCTGGAATGAATATTTTAAAAAATGCCAGTAGGCTGGAATATTTTGACCTCTTTCAAGTTTAAATCCCTTCTGTTTAACATGTTCATTAGAGAGTACAATGATAGAGTATATTCTGACACTCACACTTGTTTTCTCTCACCACTTTGTGATTTGATGTTTAAAATTCAGTCATTACAAACACGTTGTACAGCCCAACATTTGGCCTCACAATCCGAGACAGATTCAGCTAACACTGCACAAACTTGTGGTGAATTGCTCTTTTCTACTTGATGAATGGCACCTGCTTATGAGGAGGTATGTGCCTACAGAATGATGATGACACAGTGAAGATTTAAAAAAGAAATTAAACAGGAACAAAACAAAAAAAATAATTTTATTCTAAGGGGTTAAAACATGAAAACTGGATACTAGAATAAATATTTTGCCATAGGTTTTTGCAGAATGAAACAATTTGACAAGACTACAACAGTGGGGGAGATAGAACGTGGACTGTGGGGCATGCTGGGAATTGTGTGATTTAATTACCTTAATCCCTACAAGGCCGGGCTCCTTCAGGAAGCATAGGAGTAAGACAGAAAGTTAAGCTAAGAAACGATGAATAAGACTTTTTTTTTTACTGCCAATACTAACTCAGTGTTTATTATTGTAGGACTGAACAAATATAAATAATGGTTTTATTATATTTTATTCAAATAATTACCAAAGTCTTCAGTGTTTTAGCACCAACACAATAAATCGGCATTCATAGATCTGATAAAAAATGTTTTCGAATTATATCTGATCCAGTGTCTCCTTTGTTCAAGCAACAGTGTTCTCCACATGTGTGCTGGAGTACTTATCCCTCTTTTTTTTTAAGTACAACAAAGCAAGCTGAAACAGAAAGTGTTTTTTTTACAGCCCACAGGCTACATTAGCATACTGTACTTCAAACTCTGGAGAGGACCAGATACTGCTGCAGAGGGACACTTCACAAACAGGCACACACTCTCTCAGCATTAATATGCAATAAAATGCAGCACAACACTCCAGAGGCGGGGGGGGGGGGGGGGGGGTAAAAACAGAGGGTTAGAGGGAGACTAAGACTACTGGATTAAGACTATAACAGAAGATGAAAAGATAGATAGGCAGATGGAAACCTTAAAAAGTAAAAGAGGTAAAATGGAGGAGACTTTGGGCCCTATCTTGCACCCAGCGCAATTGACTTTGTACACCGACGCATGTATCATTCCTATTTTGCACCCAACGCACAGCGGACTTTTCCCTCCATAGGAGAATTAGTTAATGATGCTGCGCTCCCGGAGGCGGTTCAGCGAAAAGAGGAGGCATTTTGAGGCGCAAATGTTCCCTGGTGCTATTTTGCAGTTTCAGAAAACAAGCGCCTGGTCCGCCGTGCACGCACACACACGGCGAGAGAGAGAGAGAGAGAGAGAGAGAGAGAGAGAGAGAGAGAGAGAGACTCCAGCCTAGTCTTTAAACGCTGCTGTTCAAACTCCGTTATGAGGATCCCAGCAAGGCACAACAGGAACATTCTGATGTTCTCCTCCATCATGCTGCTTTGTTGTTGTATGTGGCGCTAAGGTCTAGTGACGATGTTATAAAGACCGTTGCTGTGCTTGCGTCACTCCCTTACCCCTCCTACCAGTCCCTGTAGCCACTTGGCCGGTGGGAATGCAAATGGAAAAAAAGATTTTGGGGGAGAGTAGTTCTTAGAACTGCTTAGAAATGTACTTTTCCCCTAAAAAGTACAAGTACTATCCAGTGGGAAAACGCCTATTGTAGATGCAGCATAGGGTAAACTTTGTCTCACTGCCCTATGTACTCTCTCTCTCTTCAAACCCTCCCATCTTCCCACCATTACATCCCTCAGAGAGGTGCTCAAATCTTCAGAAAAGAGAGAGATGAGAGTCAGGATTGCCTCTCCATCCTCCAGCTCTCAGACTCCAATCCCAACGGACAGAGAAGAAGAAGAAGAAGAAGAAGAAGAAGAAGAAGAAGAAGAAGAAGAAGAAGAAGAAGAAGAAGGAGGAGAAGCAGGAGACGATGAAGACGAAAATGATATTGCTTTCCTTTTTAATCTTTTCCATCATGCTTTTTACCCCTTCGCTTCCTTTCCCCTACTGAAAGTTTCATCTCTGTCTCGCCACATTTCTCTCTTGGAAAAGTTAGTTTTGAAGATGAAAAAGATCTAATTTGCTGACAGATAACATACTGATTAAACATTTATAAAATGGGTTATTACTGGTTGTTGACTTTACATTGGATGAAAGAAATTGATTCCTACGAATAAATATGTACTTAAAACAGCTGGCAACAGTTTTAAGTGAAAAAGCTCAAGGAATTTAGTGTACACTATGTGCTCAGCACCAAACAGCAGACTGACTTAGATAGAGAATAGCTGGTAAACGTAGTGTAGCAGTTAGCAGCTAAAGAGCCATATTTTTCCCTTAGTTAGTAGAGAACAAAACAGAGCTAAAAAAGGAGATGATGATAATGTTTGCATGTTTACTTCAAAGAGCACTGAGCTTTACTGTTATATATCTGACTGATTTGAATTTGAGCTTCTTTTTCTATATTAACTGTCGATAAAAATATTACCAGGAAAACAAAGTAGTCAATTCCTTTTTCAGCCCTGAATAGTGTCTGCAAGGTATTCATTTCAGCCCGAGGCGAAAAAGAGTTTTCAAAGCACTTGCTGCTCATTAAGCTTATTCCTTTGAGTGCACACTAATAACTGAAGGTGACTCAGATGAGTGTGTCAACATTTGTATCCACTCAGATCATCTCACATACACTCAAATACCCCATTTGGTGTGTGGAAGTGAAGGAGATTGAATGGAAATATGCCATTGGATATTTGAGTTGATGTTGAAAATAGTGTCTTATAAGGTGTATGGAGGGAACAGTGTATATGGAAATGTAATGAAAAGAAAAATTAATGACAAATGTTTTGCCAGTAAATCACAGTTGAGAGAGAGTGAAAAGAAGGGTAATGAGGACATAAAACATTAATACGATTTACCTCATAGATTCCTCCAAACAGAGACATGAACTTGCTGAGGAGAGCAGCGCACAAACTGGCAATGTGTACGAACGGACCCTGACAGGACAAAAAGAAAACACAAACAGGTTACAATATGCTACAAGTTCAGAAGCTCTCTCCTGTTTGTTGTGCCCCACACAAGAGAGCACATAACTCTTTGAAAACACACCAACAACAACAAAGTCTGCAGTGAATATTAAAATGTTCAAAGTGGAACTAACAGGATTAAAAGTGAGAGCATCATCACATCATGCTGCCGTTAAACAAAGTGAGAGGCCTGCGCTGAATCCAAACTGACAATGCTGCTGCATCTTGTGTGTGTGTGTGTGTGTGTGGCGGGGGGGGGGGGGGGGGGAGGGGGGATATATTTTCCTCTGCGTATGTCTTCAGGCTAGGAAGTCTTTTGGGGTATACCATACTTGGAAAATGTTTTTGCTAAAAAGCTAGGTTGGGTATCCTGAACCTCTACAAAGACATTATTCTCCCTCCCTTTGGGTTTAGAAAAGGTCTAGAGTCAAATCTGCATCTGCAAACTCCTTTCATCCTTTCATTGTTTTTTTTCCTTCAACCAATTTCACAATCGTTGCTCTCGACCTGAACCTAAGCATATGGGCCCCATTGTGTGCTTTTTATGGATCATTTTTAACTAATGCTGTAGGGATGTGGATCTGGAATAGAAATGAGCTGGGGAGGGTTATGCTTCCCAGGGAAGTTTGTGTATGCATGTAGCATGTTAGTTTTGTATGTATGTATGGACTATAAATCTGAATTACACCACACTTTACAACCTGTTCAACCAGTGTTCCTGCATTTCACTCCGAGCTGCATGGGTTTTTGATGGCAGAATGATTTTGATTAAAGTCCAAACAGCTGGTATTTCTTTCCATTGTTTTGCAGATGATGTACAAATCTATTTGCCTGTAAAAAACAATGACAAGGACACTATCCAGCCTTTGTTGAACTGCTTGAGGGATCTCAAAATATGGCTGGATCTGAATTTTCTCTGTCTCAATGACAAAAAGACTGAAATTGTTGTGTTTGGTCATCCTGTACATTTTAGTGCCTGTGTAGATGCTCTTGGTACCTTAGGTTTCCATATTTGTCCTTTCACCAAGAATCTAGGTGTGATTTTTGACAGTGCTTTGACAAACAGATTAGTTCTGTGGTTAAAACCAGCTTCTTCCAGCTGAGACTTTTGGCTAAGGTCAAGCCATACCTGCTACGCAAAGACTTTGAAAGAGTCATACATGCATTTATTACATCTCGATTGGACTACTGTAACTCTTTGTATGTTGGATTGGATCAGTCATCCCTTCGTCGGTTACAGTTAGTCCAGAACGCAGCAGCGCGACTTTTAACTGGGACCAAAAAGCGCGACCACATCACACCGGTTTTGGCCATCCTTCACTGGCTTCCTGTGTGTTTCAGGATTGAATTTAAAATTGTATTAATTGTTTTCAAGATTTTAAATGGGTTGTCGCCCTCTTATTTATCGGAGCTTTTACATGTCCACACTCCCATCAGAGCACTGAGGTCTTCCAATCAGATGCTCCTCGATCAAGGTTAAAAATCAAGGTTAAAAACAAAGGTAACAGAGCCTTTGCAGTGGCTGCTCCAAACCTCTGGAATAGTTTACCTGTTCATATAAGAACAGCTCGGACCGTTGAAACGTTCAAGTCCTTGCTTAAGACGCATTATTATTCAGTGGCTTTCAATTCAAGTTGAGTTTTGATACCTTGACATTTTTATACTGTTGGTTGTTTTGTATTGTATATTGTTTATTGTTTGTGTATATTATCTGGTTGATTTTCTATCTTTATTGTTGGAACTTGTTAGGCACTTTGGTCAACTAGAGTTGTTTTTAAACGTGATATATAAATAAAATTGAACTGAAATTGAACTGAACTAAAATTTAGTGAATGGATGTTGTGTAAGCTGACATTCAAACCTGATGGCAGCTGGGTGCCAGTCTGGATTCTGTATCACAAACACATTTTTTAACACTGTGAATCACTGAAACTGTATTAGAAAACAACATAACTGTTGTTTAATATGGGTCAGCATTTGAGTTTTGCTGGCATTGCCATAATGGGGAAAATTGATTTTGTTTCACAAAGTCAGCCATGATGAGATGGTTCTGTAATGGACAGTTTATGCGTGTCAGTGGCAGACACATATACACACACATACACACACATACACACACACACACAAACACTTACTTGCACTCCCACAGACAAAAACATGAAAGCATATTTGAGCAGGTTGCATTTTGTCTCTGTCTTATGAGTCACATATTGATTGACTCATTGGTTGACATAGTTGACAGATTTTGCTGTGCCTGTGTGGACACATTGACACATACAGTACAGTAGTGGCCCATAGAGCGGGTAAAGCTGATGTGTATGTGTTACCTCCTTGCCCAGGGGCATGCCGCTGCCCAAAGCACAGGTGAGGCCAATGACTTTGGCCACGAAAGTTTTGAACGTGAGGTATTCCTTCAGCACAACTCCTCGCAGGATGGTCTTCATCTCTGGAATACCTGAACCTGCAGGGGAGCACAGTGGGCGCTTAGTGCTGACTGTCAACTCATTAAAGAGAAACCAAACTGACCTTTTCTGTAAGTGGACACATACTGGCATCACCAACAGACCAAATACTTATAAATTACACAGCAATAGTTCAACATTTTGGGAGAAATGCATATTACTTGCCGAGAATTAGATTTTTTTCGAGTCTTTTTTGTGACCAACTATCTATTACATCTCGAAAGGACACAGGGTACAGAGAGAGAGAGAAATAAGCAATTTCCGTCCTAAGGAGGTGAGTAAGACACACTTCAGTGCAATCCCTCCTACAAAAAGAAAGGGCAATGCCTCTTAGACAAGGGAGGAGAGAAACAAAAAAAACAAAAAGAGAGAAATAATCTACGAAGAGAAAATTACAATAACAGAAAAATAAAATGCAGCAATTCCAGGCCCTGTCCTAACCCCATACAAAAAGAGAAAAAAGAAAAGAGGTTTCAGTTTTTATGCTAAGATACGCTAGCCAGCTGCTGGCTCTAGCTTCATTTTTAGCATACATACAGGAAAGTGATATTAATCTTCTAAGCATATTTGGCCAATATGTCAAGCTTTGAAATGAACCTCATCCGGTTGAAAAACATGTATGATAATTTCAAAGAACTATGCATTTGAATTGACCAACTGGAATAATAAAAATTTAGCTACCACAGCTTTTTGGATTAAACCTTGACTCTCTGACAGGAGATGTAATACAGTTTGGTTAGATACAACCCTCCAGAATATAATTTTATTCATTAAAATGATGCTGATTGACATCTTAGAAGGAAAAAATTCAAACATGTCGGTAGATGGCAACTTCAAATGCCACAAGTTTATATTATTTTATACAGTATATAACATTTTTTGAATGCTTCGCTATGTTTCATTTTGAATTCTGCAAGAGTTGTCATGTTTGGTCATCAGTGCTCATGTGTAAACAGCCTACTGATTCCCTGTCTATTGCAGCCACTGAAGTATCAATGTATCATGTCATGACTCATGTGTGCTCACTTATCTGAGTAATGAATGTGACAAGTTTCTAAGATTACTTGCACAGCAGATTCTCACTTCTTTTTCATAGTAAGCTGAAAATAAAACACTGTCTCACCTACAACACAGTAAAACAGAACTAAAACAGTGATTCAGTGAGGTGAAGAGTGAAAGGGAAAAGAAAGTGTGTCTCAGTGATAGATAGATTCTCAGGAGCACACCTATCTCTTTAGCCTCTGTTACTTAGAGTGACAGTAAAGTCTCTGCTATACCTGCAGCAGAAATTACTTCAGGCACCTGATGGAGTACTGCACTGAATTCAAACAACCTGAAGTATATTTAAGCAACCAAGAGTATACTACAGCTTTCAATTGTGCACATAACTCATAGAGGATTTCTCTCCCTCCCTCATCTGATACTGAAGCAGAGGAGGCCCCCTGGGGAACAAGCAGAGCCTTTAGGGGCAGAGCCTAAAGAGGCACAGAGGGGATTTACAGTGCGTCACAGTAGTGCTGCACTGTAGCAAGTACCATTTACTGTAGACACAGGTGTTTACAGTAGGAGTTCATTACAATACAAGGTGGCATCAGTCTGGTAGCAGAAAAAGCTATTTGGTTTTATACGAGAGCTATCAGGGTTTAATTTCACTCCATAGTTTTAAGACAGAGAAGAACAAAAGGTGTACATTTTTTACAATGTCTGCTCTGCATGCCCAGTACCCCCTGCTATGTGTGAGCCCTTTCTTCCAGGACTCTCAGGGAGCAGGCTAGATTATGGTTCAAATAGCTGCAGAAATAATCTTTTGAGTTATAATTCAGGAGGCTTATGTTAAAGGAAGCTCCATATACAGTCTGACCCTACCCACATCGGACAAAATGCAACCTTGATGATTTTTCCTATTTCAAACATTGATGGACATTACGGAATTACTTTGTTGGTAAATGTGCTGATCTTAGTTCATTATGCCACTATGGGACATGACTGCTATTCTTGTTTTATCTTGGTCGCCTGACTTCAGTTAAATTAACTTATCAAAATTGGATACTGTGCTGTACATATGAAAGCACCGTTGTATATACAGTAATATAGAGCTGGAACAAATGGTTATAGACCAATTATTTATTTCATTACTCAATGAATTGCTTAATCTACAAAATATATAGATACTGGAAAATGCTCAAAAAGGCCAAGGTGGCATCTTTAAATTGCTTGATTTGTCTGACCAATAGGTTAAACCCTCAAATATTTGATTTACAATGAAATAAAACAGCACATCCTCACATTTGAGAATCTAGAACCAACAAATATTTGTGACTGTTATCAATTCTTGTTGATTCATATTGCATAATCATTAAATTAACTTATTGTGCAGCACTACTGTAATATGCACAATTCAACATATTTCAATGTGATTCTATTGCCCCTTTTTAAATGTATTTGGTGTGTTGTATGTTTTCTTTAAGTTTGTGCTCTGTGTATATGTTCTGTTTTGTGTGTGTTGGTCGTACCAACAGCCTGGGGGGCGAGAATCTGGGTGAAGCCAGCTGAGAAGGTGATGAGGACTACAGGGTAGGTGACCCAGGCCAGATACTGCAGAAACACGTTACTGTCCAGACCACCGTACATCCACTTCTGTGCTGTGGACACACACACAAAACCAGGGCAGACATGTAAACCACAATCTAATATATCCAACAATGCAGAACACAAAATACACACAGTAAGAAAGATTGTTTGCATGTATGGATATATACTGTACACTTCACAAACAACAGCTTTATATGTCTTGCAAGAGATACATTAGCTAGGGTAAAGGGTAAAACAAAAACAAACGCACACAGAGCTCTGTGTGTGTGTGTGTGTGTGTGTGTGTGTGTGTGTGTGTGTGTGTGTGTGTGTGTGTGTGTGTGTGTGTGTGTGTGTGTGTGTGTGTGTGTGTGTGTGTGTGTGTGTGTGTGTGTGTCTCCTAAGGAAAGGTGGTTAGTCTGTAATGTTGGCTTCTCTTTGACAGTACAACACAGAGCCTTAGAAATCCATTTGAATTAGATCTGGTCCCGTGAGGTTTCAGCTCTTACAACTTCCTTAAATCATTTTAAGACTTCTACCTTCCGCTTCCTGGATTGTAGAGTTGACTCAAATCCCCCGTTCACATCATCTCCTCACTCAGTTTCCTGCCTCCACATTGCAGGTAGATGAATAATGCCATACGAGGCCTTCCATCCATCCTTTGATCCACCTTGACTGCTTCTTTCTGTCACCAATCACTGACTCTGTGCTTCCTGTATTCCTTCCTTTCCCTCACTTGTTCTGCTAACTTCTCCAATCCTCCCCCAACTATATTAATTTCCTTTGTGCCCAGTATCCCTCCTTCCTTCTACCCTTTTAAAGAACTTTTTCAGTCACCACAGGCAACATATTGATATCTTCTGCACTAAGTTCCAATGGTTGTCCCAAGGCTCAATCCTAAATACAATATATCTCTATTTACGAGCTCCTGTTGGGCCAGATCATTAAAAAACAACCCTTTTCATTGCAATGTTATACAATTGTCTCCAGAGTTTATCTTCCATAACTCACTGCAATAAAAACATGTTGGATGCCTCATATGTTTCTCCAGCTGACTGAAATAAATCTGAGAGAACTGCCGGCTTTAATTCTAATGACACCATAAGTCAAAAACAAGCTTTGACTGATTTATACTAAACTACACACTAACAAGTATAACTGGCACCTGTCTCTTTAAGTCCCCCTCCGGAAAAATCCCAGTCTGCTCTGATTGGTCAGCGTTTTAAGGTCTTCTGCATCTGTGCTGTTATAGTCTCTGGACCGTTATTGCAACCAGGGAATGACTGTGATGGCACAGTAGTAAAATAGCGTCACCCATTTACCTTTATGTAGTATAGTTGTGACATCACAACCGTACGGAAGTCTCAACGGCTCGTTTAAAGGCACCCTTTGTATATGGGCTGTGTGCATGTCTCTGTCATTTGAGCATTTTGTTACTTTCACAGTATTAATATAGCACCTCGACCTGCTTTATAAATCAAAAGACATGGAAATCTCACTTTTTAAAATATGGAACATTTATTAAATAAAGTTGACCCTTGCATCTTTTCCATCCTTCTTATTTGCCAACCTTCTATCCCTTCCTCCCTGTCTGGATCCATGTGTCATCTACAGTATCATAAATAACTCACCCCCTCCTTGTTTCTAACAATGGATCCTTTACTTCTGAAATGACCCGCCTTTGCCTCTGCGTTTGTTGACACTATTCATGCCCCAAACTAAGGTACAGAATCCAATCCCTCCCTCCCTCCTTGCCTCACCTTGTAGACAGATGGCGATGCAGAAGTCCATCACCCAGCTGACCAGGGCCATGAGGAGTCCCAGCAGGATGAGGAAGATCCAGTCCTCCCCGACCCGTGAGATCAGGAACTTCTGACAGCGAACTGTGCAGACTACAGGGATGGCAAGAACACAACATAACATATTAGGGGACTACAAAAACACACACTACAACTACATTACCCAGGAATTGGAACTGAGGTTTGGACAGTGCAAACAGTATTGGATCTATTGGCCAATGTTGGTAACACTGGCCAACAACAGTTGCTGTGTTTCCATCCAACATCTTTTGAAATGCTGTGCAACAGTAAAGATGTTGCTGCCCACTAATCCACTCAATCCTGAAGACTGTTTTACTTTGTTTTGATGAGTAGCTGTAACCCCCGTAGGGGAGTCAACACATTTTTTTGAAAATGGTAAAATCTATAATTTCTCCCCAAACTTAATCAGTGGTGTCTGATACGTGACTGATGGATGAACAATGGGATCGATCTTAAGTCCACACAAGCATACAGCTTGGCAATTTGGGTAACACGTTAATTTACCTGAAGGTTCAACAGTATGTTACTAACTATGTTTGACACTAACAATGGGGAAAATAGAGACAGAGCTTTGAGATTGTCATTTGAGTTAAGTCGTGTTAAGTTTAGAGAGAAATTTCCTTTAAGTTGAACCGCTCCATTTAAACTAGTATTAATTTATTCATTATGGAAATGCATTTTTTGTGTTGCTATTTACATTCACAAAACCTTTTTTTTTTTTTATTATTATTATTGATTAAATCCGGGATGGAAAGCCAGCTACTGTACCTTTGATGTAGAAGCCAAATGCCGAAAAAGTTATATGACCTCAACTACGTCCAGCAGAGGTTATCACACAGCACTAGGTTATGACAGAAACTCACAGACTGTATGGTCCCCTTGTGTTAAGATTATTACCTGCAACGTAATGGGGCAAGAGGCTGAAGACAAAACAGACTACACTGATCTACTACAGTGAATGTATATTAAACGCACTACACAAGTCACAGCAAGTGGATGAACTACAAGCAAAACACACACACACAAACCAGTGCATTAAGAACAATCAGATCTGCTTTACTCACCTGCAAGTAACAGGAAACTACGATTCACAATTTGCTGTGTAACACTCGGTCCGAGAAATGCATACACAGTTACTAATTCAGAAAAATTAAGGTGCTAACAGGAATCAAGCTCTGCACACTAAAATATGTTTCTGAAAACAATTGAAGCAAAAAAATTACAGTAAAAGAATACTGATTCATATTTGATCAGCATTGCCTAGTTTGACAGTTTGATTTCTCGGCTCCGATTGGTTGTTTGGCTCCGGGTGCGGTGGAATCTTGCAAATGCCATTAGGAGCATCAGGAGGCAGCAAAGGAACCTGATATTTTTCAGAGATTATCTTTCATGTAGGACTATCTTACATAAATTGTAGTGACAAATATGGCAAAACCTATTTTTTTTTTAAAAGGTACCAACTGAACCTTTAATGGGAACACAGTGACTATACAGTAATGCTGCGTTCGATTTACCTCGGAAGTCAGAGGTCAGAACTGGGAATGACGTCACACCAAGTTTAATGCGTGCCATTTACAAGTCGGATTTTCATTGTTTTCATTAGCTCTAGCCAGGTTAGCCATTGTTAGCAATGCCAGTTTATAACAACGCATACACAGTTTTTTTGTGCATACAAACCGTGTGACAACACAGATAGAAGACAGCGCTGCGTGTACGACTGATTTAGTGTGACACAAATAACACAGAAGTGCTATAACTTTATGTTACTACAGCTTTCACAACTGTTGATACACGGAGCAGCCATGTTGAATGTTTAGCTCGGGGTACTCGGTGGTTGTCCGAGTTCCGAGCTCGGAAATCCGAGGTCAGGGGGCGTGTTTCCGACTTTGACCTCGTAAAATACGAGTTCCGAGGTAAATAGAACGTGACATAATATTACGGTAATGAATGAGTTAGCCATTGGCCCATATGACTTAATGTTATCTTCTCTTGGTTCTTTTGAAAATAGTCTGTGTGACCAGAAAACAGACAATAACTTAAAAGGCAACAATGTATTTCCTTCTTTTCTCCCCCATGGCTTGGACCAACTAAACCGAACTACAGGTGTGAAAGTGACCCTCTGGAGAACACAAACCTTTGCTAAGGATGCACAATTCTCCAAACTTTGGATCTGCATCACATTACACGTGCCAGATATTTGTTTTTATTCAAGTGAAGTATTTAATGAGAAAATAATGTACATGTTCAAAAATGCCCTGTACATTTAAATGTTATGGAGCAGGTGTCAACAGATCACTGGCTGAAGTGTGTGTGTGTGTGTGTGTGTGTGTGTGTGTGTGTGTGTGTGTGTGTGTGTGTGTGTGTGTGTGTGTGTGTGTGTGTGTGTGTGTGTGTGTGTGTGTGTGTGTGTGTGTGCTTGTGCGTTATCTAACCCAAGGGCCGACTGTGTTCTTGGACCCCTTCTATCATCCAGGCACTAGTAAATGTAAATGATTGTTAGTGTGTGTGTTTGTGTCTGAGAGAATGCATGTGTGCAGACATGATTTCTTTGTACTTCCAAACATGGAGAGTGTGTGTCTGGCAGCAAGTGTAATCTTTGCTTTTTTGAGATGCAATTCAGTTAGCTCTGTCTGTGCTGTTATTGCTTAATAGATTTACACACACACACACACACACACACACACACACACACACACACACACACACACACGGACCCTGCAGACTGCTTGCTGACTTTATTCTTCATGGCATGCAATAAGCAGCATGCTAGTTCCCAATCACTCTCATTGCCTTCTGACTCACCCTCTGCACCACTTTCCCCTTTCATCCCTCCCCTCCCTGATCCAATCATCTCTCTCTCCCCTCTTCCTTCTTCTTCTGCTTTCTGGTAATCACTTTCAACCTCTGACTTTACCTCTTATCTTTTCCTCTACCTCTCAGGTCTTATCTGCTGCCCTCCACTTCTCCTTTCCACACTCGTTCCTTTCTTTGCACTCTCACCTGTCTCACCCCTCTCTCTCTCTATCCATTCATTTCATTCTTGCTTGCCCGCTTGCTCACTCTCTCCTCGGCAAGAAACATAATGCCCACATACCTGCTGAGACTAATTTAGGTTGCCTTGGATACACAGTGCATCTAGTTCCTTGGGTTGGCATTAAAAAAACTGTGGGTGAGTGTGTACATGTCTGCTTGTGTTTATTTTGGTTTGGGCAGTTTTGAAGACTGTTTTCGGACTGAAACTACTGATACTAGATATGTAATGCTAATACCATTTTAAAGGGACATTCCAGCAAAGTTAGTATTGCACTGCAGTATGGTACTTGCAAGAGACATTTAAAAAAATGGTTGAAATTGTTTCAGCAGAGGCCAAGTGATGGTGAAGCTCCAAAACACTGGGTCCTAAGCTTCCCACAATGCAACTTGACAGTCTTTCATTAGACCTTCTCTGTCTGGCAGGAGAAGGAGGTCAACAGAGTGAACACACACACACACACACACACACACACACACACACACACACACACACACACACACACACACCAGAGAAAAATCCTTAACAGCACAGGTTCCCTGCAACCGCTCCCACATAAAATCAAATTAGTCAAATCACCTCCTCATTTACTATGCAAGGAGACTGCTATATATGGGTGTAAAGGCTAAAAGAGCCTACCATTAATGCCTCAATTTTGCACAGTCATGCCAATGAGGCCTATCCCCATTTTGTGTGTGCTCCCACATGTATTATGTAGATTCACGCGTTAGTGAGTGTGTTTTAAACCACCATCTTAATTAGATTAGATTTAATATAGATAGGCAAATCTGATCATTCAGCTCTTCTGCTTTTTAAACAACATTTTAAAAAAATAGAGGGAGGGGCGAAATACAGTACAGTATATATACAGTGCAGTATTTATCCTATGTACATTACAGAATGAGAAAGGTATTTAAAGGTTGATGCCACAAATGTTGGCTCACACATTTGGAAAGCTGATATTAAGTGTCAACATGTTTAAACTTTGATTGACTTATGTTTACACGCCCATTTTAGCCAAAAGCTGCACTGGACAAAACGTCACTCTCCTGCAACAATGTTTCAGGCTGATCTAGTTAAGCTGTAGCCTAAGTAACAACTGTGCAAAAGAACAAAGTGGCCAGTAGTAGCAGTTAATGTTGACACTGTACACCTTGTTTAGAGCTTCAGATGTGCAAATGAAATACATATGGCTGGAATAGTGAGCAAGAGGAGAGAGCACTCACATTTAAGAAGGTTTGATGTGTGGAAATGAAAAGAAACACTGCCTTGACAATTACCAAAACACACTGACTTTTAGAAAGATTCAAACAAGAATGAAGAATTTCCCATTGCTGTATACGAGATACAGCAAGAGACACTCAATCGGTTGGATTTTAAAGGTAGGTTAGCAGCTCTATGAAACACAGTTAGCACATCACAGTGGAATTATTTCAGTTGTCGGTTATATGGCATAAAATAACAAAAATAAATATATTCACTAGCTGTGGTCAGACAGTAACCTCCATCGAAGATGAACAACTGACCCATGTTACTTGAATTAACTACAACAAAATGTATATGCAGTTTATAGTACTTATACAGAAGTGGCAGAGGTGGGCAGGGCCAGCAAGGCCTTCTCTGCTGTCAGAATCAGACAATTATATATATAAAAGATTCTAAAATATATAGCCTATATATGTATTCCCACGAATACCGTAATTTCCTTGCTACTCTCTCCATCTGTTTATCCAATCAGATTTCCTCTGGCTGAAAAATCTACTCTGAAGCCTTCAGAATTTCAAGTGAATTCCTCTGCTGTTTAACCAAATAGGGACGATGTTGTCAATTGTCATATTCTTTAGCCAATCAAATTTCGAGTTTGCCCTGTTGGGCGTATTCTTTGACAGGACAGAGCCTTCTAGCTGGCCCAGCCACCTATCGGACCAGTTATTATTTCATCATTTGATGAGCAGCTTTTGGTAAGTTTAATGGAATTTTCAGCATTTTAGTAAAATGACTTTAATAACTATTACTGCTTACTTTAGATTGTTATCGCTGGTGTTAAAGATTTGTGCAGTGTCAGGGGCCGCTGTGCCCTTGTGTGTGCATGGTGTCATGTGTGTTGTGCAGCTTGGCGGGAACTTGTGGGAAAGCCTGTTGATCGCTGATTGTGTTATTTGTGTTTTTGATTGTTTTGTGGTCGTCGTATGAGTAAATGTGACTGGTTGTTGTGGGTTTGTTTTTGTTTCTTTGGTAATTACATTAATTTGGACTATATATGATGCAGCATCATGTCATACTGCGTGAAAGTGATAGCTTGAGTCACCATGTATTCATGTCTCTGCTATAGTGTATTGAAACTCTCCAGGTGTTGAGCCTTGTGTTAAATCACTTTATTCCACATGATAAAGCCCTGGTGTCATGGTGAGGTTATTCAAAGGTGGTTTAATTGCTGTAGGATAGTACTGAAGGCCCAGGTGTAAAATACACGGCCCGTCACTGAGAAAGGGGGAAAGAGATAGTTTTGTCTGTTTTGAACTCTCTACCTCAAGTTCAGCATCATCAAGATGGTTTGCAATTATCAACGAAACAAGTGAGCTTGTTAAGGTTGACCGAAATTGATATACACACAAAAGCTCAGCTTGGATTTACCTCGTGCTGATCACTGTGATTCCATTAAAAACTGATTTTCGAAATGAGTTGTTTGTGCAGCTGCAGACAAAAGGGAAATGAAGGAAGAAAAGGCAGCACAGGAGAAAATGGAGTTACGTGGAAGAAGAAAAGGGTAAAAACTAACAAGACAAATTGGCCCCTAAAGACAGAAAAGAAACATTGTTGAAATTATAAAACCAACCATGCATCTGTAAATGTTTCCTCTTTTACTTAATATAGCCATCTCCATTCCCTCAGCACACTATAACCGAGCATCTCCTTCTTGCTCTTCCCTCCATTCCTCCCCATTCATTCATTTATTCATTAATCTATCCATCTATCCCTCCTCCACTCCTTTCTTCATGTTAATGTGTTGTCTATGCTAATGAGATATAAAAGAAGGTGATGTTTATGTAAATGTGCTGTAACGGTAGTGGCGGCAGTCCCAGGCGAGCAGGCAAATCGCCTCGTCTCGCACTCAATCACTTTGTTTGCTCGTCGAGTAACGGTGGTTGTGACACCAGTCTTATGGCTGCAGTACAATGTTTGCCTAATGAGGTGTAATGGTGTATACGCACACACGCACACACATCTACACAAACAGGCCAGCACTGTTTAGCCCTATTTATTCCCTTCTGAAAAGTATGTTATTTTATGATATTTTTCTTAAAGGAGTAACACTAAAACCCACACGCTCAACTGGGATATTTTTCTGCATTTAAAAGCAGGGGAAAGTCATCAGATATCATCAAATGGACTTGTTATAAATGTTACAAGATTCTTCCAAGAACCAAATAAGGTTTTAGTTTTGGGTCAGAACTCTTGGCTAACGTCTGAGTTTGATGTTCCTTATGATTTGTGGCTGGACTTCAGCAAGGAGAGGCCAGTCCTATAAGCACTAACGTTTGTTACTGAATGACTAAGTCACTGAGTGATGAAGTTACACCATTGGTCGGTTGAGTGTTCGAGTTTGGCTGTTCCTCTGGTAACGTCTTTGCCTCTGTAATCAATCATCTGATCCACTGATCAATACATATAATAAATAAATACATACATGGTTGTTGTTAATGCACAATGTGTTCGGGCACACACACTGACCGTGAGACTCATGCAATTTCCACTTTTCACCCTGGATATGTACATGCGGGCGGCAGACATGCATGCGCATATTAATGTTAACAATAAACAGCTGACAAATCTGAAACTGATTACCCTTCCACTTACTGTGTAGTGTTTAATTCAATGTGTTAATAATGATTCATGTTTCTGATTTCTATCCCACCTGTCCTCAGAATCAGCAGCTGTAGGTACTTTCTCTGCACAGAGCGTTTGTGTTGATCTCTTTACCTCCATAAGTTGATGGTTAGTTGCTGCTCTGTGCCCACAAGGGGACACTGCACCCTCTATTTTCGCGAACCCAGATCGCAGTCAGGTGTGCTCTGATAAGTGACAAACACACTTTTGTTAATTTCAACAGCTCAAGTTCAGCCCAAGTACATAAGCGTAGCAAATCATAGCCTCTTTTGTTTATATTGTAAAAACAAATAGTTTAAAGCCCTACCGATATTGTATTTTTAAAGCATATATCAATAGTTAGGGGGTTTACAAATCCAGTAGCGATATATATCGGTCACTATTACTGTTTTACATAAACACAAAATATGAACATTTTTGATAAAGATCCCATCAAGTTGTTGTTTTGATGAATTAGGACCAAAACTATGTCACAAGGCTGAAAATTCAGTCAGTGTATGATCGGCAAACTATGTAAGTGTGACACTGTTTCTAAATTAAGTCAAAGATCTATAGCTTCTCTGTACTGCCAACATGCATGCCAATACAATATATACGTTAATATCAGCCAATAATATTACCCAGGCCAATTTGAATGTTAAATAAATAAAAAATAAAATGATTTATTTTCACCTAACAAGTTGGGTCCTAAACAGTAGATAGACACTGTTTTAAAGCAGCAGATTCTAGTATGTGAGAGGGTTTTTGGATAGTTCATATTTAAAACAAACTTCTATGAGCTAAAACGTGTGTTTACTTGGCATTAAAAATAGCTCAGAGTGGGACCAAATATTTGAACCAATGATTAGAAGCTTCCGTTTGCTTCTGTCAAACACTGGTGATGATGACAATGATGAAAAAAATTAGGTGTGCATCAACACTGAGGATGGGATGATGTGATTGAGAAAGCAGGGGCATGATTTATCCAGTGGCAACACACACACACTATGGACACACAGTTCGGTTCATTTTTGCCTCAGATTACAGTCAAAAAGGCTTGTGCAGAAAAAAACTTCAAATAAAGTTATTTAGGGGGAAAAAAGCCTTGCGCATGGATGGGGTGTCGAGTCCAGCTGTTAGTCAGTCTTGGCCTGCTGTATTGGAGGATTACGTTTTTAGTTTTTACCTGACAATGACGGAAAAAAGTGGTGGATAAAGTGGCGACTGTGTGCAAGCACTGTGCAACACAAGTGGCTTATGCTAGCGGCAATACTTCCAATTTGAGTGTTCCATTTACGAAGACATCACGCTAATTTTTCCGTTGAATGCGCAAATGAGAAGAGAGTTGGGAAGGAAAGAACTCCTCCCCGCAGAATTTAAACAGCCTCTCCATGCAGATTCAGGCAGGGCAATCCAATCCATAACTAAAGCATTGGGCAGGTTTATAGCGAAAGATGCAGTCGTGGAGGACACAGGATGTCAGCATATGATTAAAGTAGGTGGTATGTTGATGGCCTGATGTTTGATTTTTTTTATATAAAAATAACAAAGTGCATTCATTGTTTGCACTAATTAGAAATCCTATTCTTTTAATAAAGATTTGACAATGAAAAAGTATTTATGTTCCTTACTGTATGTTCTTAACCAGAATTTTATTAAGGAGACAGTTAACTTTTTTGCCAAATAAATAACTGAAAAGCATGTTGAAATGAATTGGCAATGCCACCCCCCCCGTACCAAAAAGTTACCAAACTGAACCAATAACTTTGACCCCAAAACTATGAACTATTTTGTGAACTGTTTCACTCCTATGGGGGCACTGATGATAACAATAACAGTCCATCAACGTAAGTGTGCATTAGGGAAATGTTTTTCTCTCTCTTCGTGTTTGTGTGTGTTAAGCCCAATCACAGGGGAGAGGTAAGTCGTTTCATTTCCTGGATGAAAGCCTGGTGAACCAAAAGCCAAAGGACCTGCTGCTAACTCTCTGCACTGCTTCTCTCTTTCTGTATCTTAATTGATTTCATCCATCCAATCATCAGACCTCTGCCATTAACTCCCCCGTCTGTCTCTTTCTTTTATTTATTTTCCTCCCTCATCTCTCTTGTGGTCTCTCCTCACTCTGCCCCCTCCTACGTTAAGTTACTGCTTGTCCTTTAAATCATTCTTCCGTTTTCACTCTGCATCCGTTCATTTCTCTTTCTCTCTCCCATCCAACCACCCCCCCCCCCCCCATCTCTGCTGTTGCCAAGTCAGCACTTCCGTTCTGCAGTCCTCTGCAGACACACAAGCGCGCTGATTTACACTTTTATACCCTGGCGTAACCAATTTCAGAGCATTTCCATCGCACATGCATTTGTTGTTATAAACTGACAGCGACACACACATGTACACAGTATATACATATATGTATTGTCATATAGCCTGAGGTTACTAGCAGTGTATGTATGCTTTCATACATATGGAAGTGGAGAAATGAAGCAAACACCATCAATCCTGGGAGGAACAAAAAGTATTAAAAGTTGCAGACACACACACTCCACGCAGTTGATGCAAAACTTGCATACATGCGCGTGTGTATGTGTGTGTGTGTGTGTGTGTGTGTGTGTGTGTGTGTGTGTGGCCATGGTACATACAACTGTTCTTAAGCAGCAGAAAAGGGAGACATAGATCATCATGCTTGTCCGCAGCTTGCACTGCCTAATCAGAACCATTCATCTCCTACAGTAACACACACACACACACACACACTGTCAAAGAGAAGCCAACATTACAGACTAACCACCTTTCCTTAGGACACAAACACACACACACACGCACACACACACACACACACAACCAAAGATATTCAGAGCTCTTTATTTCTTTCCATTAGGGCTCGAGGCTAGCTGTAATAAGGCCAGGCAGTGAGAGTTAGTCTTTTTTTGGCACGGAGACACACATCGGAATGGGAATAATATGCACACAGAGATATTTCTATTTCATTTTTGCCTTCACACTCATATTCACGGTTGGTGTGTGCGGAGTCCAACCATGTAATGTTTTAACTGATGGCAGCGTTAATACGTTGCAAAGCAAGGCAGACTTTTCTCAAGCGCTTGACAAAGTTGGAGCAACACTTACTGACCATTTATCAAAGATTAATGATGGGATAGTAATGCAGCAGTATTAGCTGTAGCACAGTTGAGTGTGAGGATTGAGGGGTAGTTGGTAGTTGGCAGACTGGGAATGATATGGACGTTATTTCACTTGCTTGTTTACCAGAGATAAAGTCCTGGGGTGGAGCTTCCAGAACATACGGGTACCCTGACCCTGGAGGACAAATAAACCACATAACATAGTTAAACACAAGCAGTGTCCCCCTGTGTGTGTGTGTGTGTATTTATTTTATATATTTTTTCCCCCACACAATCCTTCGTTTTAAACAAATTTCCTTTCCTTTAATGTGAAAAAAGAAAAATCTTTCTTTATCCATTTTTCTACATAACATTATTAGTTTGTGATTGATGTCAGCCCTGTGCAAACTCAGCAGCATGACAAGAAGACGGAAGAAGGATGGATATGGATAATGATGGATAACAAGGAAATATAGAGGGAGAAGAGGAAATAAAAGGCAGGCAGTTTGATAATGTGTGTGGGTAATGAATGATTAGGCACTCGTGTGGTTGACTTTATGGCATGATCACATAGAGGAACATATACCAATATTGGGTAAATGGATGAGAGCTGCCACCAGATAAAATGTATTTTTTTTTTTACATTGAAGTTCGCTGAACCACGCCCAAGAACAATTGTCCAATCATAGCCTAGCAACCATAACTACAGTAGTAACCACCTAGCGTTATCTCCAAAGGCAAAGGGCCTGTAATGTGAGAAAAATACATTTTTAGGAACATCCAGCCTCTGAGAGCTAAGATGCTAACATATTAAAGTTTGGGCTAACCTTAGCAGCTGTGTCCTGCTCTTTATTAGTTTATGCTCCAGCAACTGCAGCCAAACTCATGTTAGATAGTGTTACCTTTGGCAAACTCATCAGTTATTCCTCATCCTCAATCTTTTTTCTCTTGTAAAAGTAAAACATACTGTTTGAAAGTACAGACATAAAGAGAGGTGAAGTCCCTCCCTTTCCGGTGCACCTCATGGGACATTCATTTGGAATTTAGAAAAAATATGTACGGTAGAGTACGGGGAGAGGCTAATTATTTTTTGATCCCGTTTGATTTGAGCCATGAATTACACATATGATGTTCGTCAGTTTAAAAGATAATTTTGCAAGTGAAGAAAGTCATAGTTTGGCGTAGGTTTGTCGTAGTACCACTTAGTTTTGTGTGAAACGGCAAAGTGAACTACATATCTCGTCTCTCACAAAATTCGTCACCTTGCTTGATGCTCGGCTTGGTCACTAACTAGCTAGCTTAGCTCTGTTCCATAACACATGTAGGCCTAACGTTGTCTTACGTGATGTGTTTTATCCAGCGTCTCTTTATCAGCAGAGAAGCGAAAGAACGAGCAAGATCTGTGGCTCGTGTGGGTAACGTTACATGCCAAAACAAACAGACACTGTAGCTTCAGCGAGATGTCACCCATGCGACTTAGAAGTGTGTAGTCTTTCTAATTGTGTCTTATAATTAATTCAACAGTTTTACGACAAACTGAGACTTTCTTGACTTGGAAAATTATCTTTTAAACTGATGAACATCATATGTGTAATTCATGGCTCAATTCAAACGGGATAAAAAAATAATTTGTCTCTCCCCATTCACTACCGTACACATTTTTTTCCGAATTAAGGTCCATGGTCCACCAGATGGGGAGGGACTTCGCCTCTACCATTTAGGGTGTTTAAATGTGTAAATAAAAGTATAAACTCCTTCTTACATTACACAATAGTAAAAGTCATAATTTTAAAACATATGTTAAATTAGGAGTCAATGTAGATTTACATATTTCAATAATATAATCCTACAATAAAATCATTGTGAAAACAAAACTTTCTAGATGGTGTGTACATTCGTGTACATTTATTAAAAACTTGGCATTGTTTAGCTTTTCATATAGCTAGACGTCTAAACTCTGGGACAAGGCCGTTATGTTTCGATACCTGCCATGCTGATTCCAAACAGACAGCTTTGTCAAGGTAGTCTGGGCTTCAGATAGCTTTTACACAGTGGCCATCGTTAATGACAAATCGTGTTTTGCTATGAACGTGCACACACGTATTGCTTGTATCACAAACACAGTCAGTCAGTGAAGGCGCAGTCGCAACGGTAGCCATCGTTACCGGAAACGTACTCATATGAAAGAGTGCACGGACCGAAGCTTTGTGACTAGCAAGCACTTTCTTACCGCTGCTGCCGTACAGTCTCTTCCTTCAACATACGCTGCAGAAGCACCCGGCTCCCTCAATTTGAGGCACCAAGTGCTAAACGGCTTCCCGTCTCCACCCGTTTCATCTTGTCCTCTATTAATGCCCAGCGCAATTTGTTAACTCTTTTCTCAACTCTACATTCTCCAAGTTTGACAAACTTTGTCTCCGTTTTATTTTAGCCGCGTTACCACGGAGACGGTCTCCGGGAGACCACACCGCACTCTCACTTTTCGTTAAAGACCCACCCTACTTTGCATCTGATTGGCTAGAACTCGTTTCATTGGTAGGTGGAAGTTCAATGATTGGTTAAACCCAGCGCATCAAAAACAAATCCCATGTGGACCTTTTAATTTATTTATTTTTCTAAAATAGTCATAGGCTACCCCAGAAATCCGGCAGCAGGCTAGAGTACTTTAAGCCCTGCATTAGTTAGAGTTGCGTTCCTCTCATATGATTGGTAGGTGAAATCAATTGACTCGAAAATATTAAACTGCATGCAAGTTCCCAAATATATGTTTGTTTGTTTTTCTCACTGCTGCACGCCAGAGATCCGGCACAGTGCCGGAATACTTCAAGCCCTGTACATATCAAA
Organism: Gymnocephalus cernua; assembly: GCA_023631565.1. Lineage (NCBI taxonomy): Eukaryota > Metazoa > Chordata > Actinopteri > Perciformes > Percidae > Gymnocephalus > Gymnocephalus cernua. Next base: position 30,929,981 of record CM042430.1, read on the forward strand.
AATATTTATATAATCCAAATTTATGAAAGTTGTTTTTTCAAAGTTGGTTCCATTTGTTTCTCCCATTGAAATCCAGTTCTTATGAAGATGATGAAAAGATAAAGTTTTCTGATCTCATCCAGGTTGGGATACAAACTGGCAAAGTTTGGACAAATATGTGTGTGTGAGTGTTGTGGATTGGCTCTGGGCTCACTGATGATTAGAGAGTAATAACTCAGAACATGGGGCTGAGATGGATGGAGAGAGAGGGACACACCAACACCAACACACACACACTTCAGATTATACCCAGTGGAGAAGACAGAGTAGAGGAGGAGGTGATGGATTGCAGACAGAGAGTGAAGTGAAGAGAGCTGTTTGGCAAGAAAGATTGAAGAGGGAAAGCAAGAGAAGAGCAGCCATTACAGTGGAGGGGGAAGAAGGAAGAAAAAAAGAAAAGAAGAATAGCAGTAGACTGGGGGGGGGGGGGGAGTAGGAAAAATGTAAAAGGAAAGTGAGAAGGAGATAAGGAATAGAGGAAAAGGACAAGAAAGTGGATAAAAAGATAGAAACAAAAATAAGATGGAGGACAGGGAATAGAAGAAACACAAGATCAGAGAACAAGAACAAAAGAAAAGGATAGTAAACCAACCATGGACATATTAGAATATAAAAGGAAGAAAGTGGAAGTGTTGGAGGAGGAAAGGGAGCAGAAAAGATCAAGCAAGATCGAAACAGAAATAAAAAAAAGCTCCAAATTAACCAAGAAAGTTGGATGCTGACTTATTTGCGGCCTTTGGTGTTTAATAACCATTGATTTTACAGTGAGAGGAGCTGGCTATTAAAGCAACACGTTGATAGCACATTCCAAACACATAAAAATTAATGACAGCATTAATAAAATTTTGGCCTGCATGGTCACAGCTGCAATAAAGACTGTCAACACACACAGCTTACTGATTTATAAAACTGTAGTACCTCTGTGGACAAATTCACCTCAAACTGCAGTTAATTAAGAAATAAATCTGCTTTCACTGTATCTAACCGTTGGCTCTGTGTTCAGTAAAACAGACATTAGAAATAAGAATCTATTTCAGATAAGCCAATCAATCCCTTTTCTACTTAAAATTGCATATTTTCTCAGATTTGCAATACCACTACTAGTATGAGGAGTTTCATTTCATTTCCTTCCCATGTCTTGACCAGTTTATTATATTGCTGGAAGAACAACTCACACTCCACCCTCTTCCTTCTCTCAGCAACTTTGCCAAACCCTGAATTCCCCCTGCTCTCCCCCATTCTTCAACCTTTACTGTCTCGCATTTTTGAAAATCAACCAGAGGGCGGAGAAACTCGGGATGCACCGAACTCAGAGTTCGGGTTCGACCAAACTTTAGAATTTGTTTTCACCGAACCGAACTCTACCAAAGAGAAGTAACAAGAGGCGAAACTCGAGAAAAAGAGGCGAACGTTGTGTTGAGTTTCTGCTCTTTTCAAAGAGCATAGAAGTAACAAGAGGCGAAACTCAATAGAACGTTCCATTGTAACAAACGCACCCATGACCGAGCTGCAGCTCCGCCATCTTGGACTGAACGCAACACAACATTCTATTAAGTTTAGACTCTTGTTACTTCTACACTCTTTGTAGAGTTACGCTTGCACTACGCGCGCTACGCTGGTCAACGTAATGACGGCGCCGTTGATTACAGGAAGGTGTTTACGTAGGTGGGGTGTTCAATGCAGTAGGCTGTGAGAAAGTGAAATTGGAACTTGTGAGCAGAAAAAGTGTTGTTTTGCAGTACTTTCAGTCAAAAGAAGGCCATTCAAGTCGAGCTACATGTTCAATTTGCAATGTTGATTTGTCTTGTGGTGGCAAGGACCCTAAACAATACATAAGATCGCTGCTGTTAAGACATTTGCGTATGAGTTGTGCATGAAGGAATCTACAGACAGCAGCCAAAATGCAGCAACTTCAGGTAAGGAAGGACAGTCAAAGCTAAAAACGTGTGTTAACCAGACAGTGCCTCTCCCGGGCTGTCAGCTGTTCTATTGGCAAATGAGTCTCCCTACAGTGGGAGCGGAGCGACTGCTGCTCGTTAGCTAACGTTAGCTTTCAAATTTCACCCACCCAACATGCCTTCATCATACACTGGTTAGCAAAAATTTGCCAAACTAAATTGTCACTCAGCTGGCGATGGCGACGTGCTTTCCTACCATGTGAAAAGAACGTGTGAATTCAACATTAAGTTGTTATATTTAACTATTTTAGAGGCTGTGGACGTTGTTTACTTCATTAATGCGTTTACTGTGTTAATGGACTGAGGATCAGAATCAGAAAAGCTTTACTGCCAAGTAAGTTTTTAAGACATACAAGGAATTTGTTTTGGTGTTGTTGGTGCATGTCACACATTCTCTAAATAGAATATAAACAATATAAGTAAAGTATATGTACACAGTATACAGTATGTATTAAATTAAAAATAAAATATTAAAACAAAAATAAAAGATGGGAGTAGAGGATAGGAGTAGAGTTTGGTTCGGCAGAATCTTAACCAGTGGGTTCGGTATTTGGCCGAACCCCAAAAATCTGGGTTTGGTGCATAAGAGAAACTCAACCTGGGTACAGCATTACTGCTCCCATCAGGTTAGAAACTTGATGATTTTGGAAACCCTGTGTGTCCCTCAGTGACAGTATCACTGCTGGAAAAGTCTCGCCACTTTCCTCACTGCCGAGAGAAGACAAAGAAGGCATGTGTAGAGAAGAGGTCATCGTGGAAACTGATTAATGTTCCAAGTATAGGTTTCCTTTAGTCAAACTATACTCTGTGCATACTAAGAGATACTCTACCTATCAGTGTTGCCATTTAGCAGAATTAATTTACAGAACATTGTCACTGGCAAAATTATTGTTTAAAATAGTGAATAAGAGTATTTAACCAGACATTCAATGACAACTAACGTTTAAGAAGAATTGGACAACTGACGGATACTTTACAGTTTCGGTGGTACAGGTGCACTTAATATTATGTGTGTGGTGACTTTAAAGCTCCTAAATACTTGGGTTTCAAACCTATAAATATTGTTTTACATATATTTAAACATTCATTACTAAATAATCAAACTTCATTAGGGCTGCGTGGGCGTGGTTTGATCAGATCTGATTCCCATTGCTGGCAAACAACCCCCTTAACTGAATTTGAGAAAAGTTCAACAGCACTTTGTACCAGAGCTAGTACAGCAGGAACAAGCAAGGCTGCTTTTTAAATTATAATTGTACAGGAGAAACTGAATGATATAATGAATAACTTTCAAGATTCACATTGTTTTCATTATCATAAAAACCATAGCAAGTTTCCATCATCTTCAAACTACAAGAAAAAGAGGGCTTTCCAGTGTAGAACCCCATTGCTCATAGTAAGAAGCAGAATGGCAGATTGAAGAAAAAAGGTTTTCAGGGCATATAATTGAGTCAATTTAAGAAAAAAAAACATCGCTAAATATATAATCTTAAAATGTCAATCAGTGTCCGTGTTGACGAACAATGATACTGAAGACAACAGTATCCTTCATCTGTCCAAAGCCCATCCCACACAGTGCACTGGCTCGCATCCCACTGATGGAATTAAATCTCTGTTTGGCAGCGTTCACGCTCTAGCTGTACGTTGGAATAACCGCAGGAACCCTAATTTAGACACCTTGGGACAGGTGTATGAATATTAAATATTCTGCCACCATGTGAATGCTCCCAGCCATTGATGTTATGGGTGCCATCTCGGCTCATCCTGTCCCAGAGATGACAAAATCAATGTAAGCGAACACTTTGGCTAGTGACCATTCTCTCTGCTGACACACACATTGGACCAACGCCACAACCTCTGTAGTAAAAGCAATAGACAACTGAAAACAACACACACACACACACACACACACACACACACACACACACACACACACACACACACACACACACACACACACACACACACACACACACACACACTGCTCGAGTGGCAATGAATCAAATATTGATCAGTGGCCCAAGTCTCCTTGGTTACTTGATATATTAAAGTGAAAGTACTCTCTTTCTTTCTGACACACACACACACCCAGTGTGTATGTGTGAGTAAGTTGTGTTACTTCCTGGACTTGGCTGGCAGCTGAATGTGAATGACGTCTGAACACCCCCACAGTGCGTCAGTGTGGTGTCCAACACACACACACACACACACACACACACACACACACACACACACACACACACACACACACACACACACACACACACACACACACACACACACACACACACACACACACCGGCAGGACACACGCTCACGTGGTTCACGTATATATTAAAAAAGCATGTGTGTATGTAAATGGTGGAACAGTGTGTGTTTTTTAATCTATGATTTGGAACATGTAGTCCACGCTGAAGTGTGTCATAAACCATAATCCAATCATGCAGTTTCCGGTACATTACCTTGTTCAGCTGTAATTTAGAAAACTTTAAATGTTTCAAGCCACGGGTAGAAAACATAAAAGAACCATGAGCTCACAGTTGTATGGAATGAGATTGTATTATAGTGTCAGTGGGTGTATAACTTAAAGCATGATTATTTTGTCGATTAAATCATGTTTTAAGTTTTTGGAACTACAGTTAACGTTGCCATGGAGTTAATTAATGGTGTTCATTAATGGACCCAAAAAGCGAACACCATTACACCTTAAGGGCCAGATGTACTAACGCTTTTGCGCCCACTTCAGGCGTATTTGTGTCGCAACGTGCGCGTAAAATCATGGCGAGGTATGTACAAACAGGCCGCAATGATGTAAAAGCGCAAACTGCATGTCGTGGGAGCTGAAAAGGGCAAATTGCGTTTTTCGTTTCATGCATATTTATTCATGGGAGGGTCGCGGGGAAAGTGGGAGTTTACCGTAAAGAGATGGGAGGGGAAGCGTAAAGAGCGCTTAATTACGTATTCCGCGGTATGTACAAAAACCGCCAGTGATAGCGCGCCTCTATTTTGCGGTGAAAATTCTCCGCCTCTTAAAAGCAGGTGTAAACCTGGAAGCGGGTTTCCTCACATATGCCTCCTGGTGAAATGACAGCAGTAATCCGAGCAAGACGAAGACATAGGCCAAGGAGACGAGCTGAAAGGAGTTTTGCCACAAGGATCACAGATTAAGCAGCCATGCAAGATTACAGTTACTGGAAGAAATCAAAGATGACATCGAATCTCCGACTCAGAGTTCACATTCCAGCAGTTGTTAAACTCCCCGCTACATTACAAATATTGGCATCGGGATAATTTCAAACAGTCATAGCATCAGCAGTGGGAATATCGCAGTCTGCACTCAGCCGTATCATAGCACCAGTACTTACAGTTTACGGTATAGTGGGCGGAGAAAGGCGCTAATTACGGATGACCTGCAGGTTTTTGTAAATATGGCGTAAACTATGGTATCATTGCGTTCGCTATCTGCGGGTGAGCCATGGCGCTGATAACGCTACGTTCGCAAATGTACGTACATCTGGCCCTAAGTATCTATTTGGGCATTGTGTGCCTTATTAGACAGTGCCAGATGAAAAGAAACTAGGGAGAAAGAGATGCAACAAAGGTCCCCACCCAGAAGGGTGCTCCACCACACAAGGGTTGATTTCCACTGTAAATAATCATTGGTTGGAGCCCTAAACATGGCTTACTTTCTTTCTTGTTTATGCAGGTACATCCTATCGAATTCAGTGCAAGACCATGTATGCTACAGTTGATATCCATAGCATTTTAGTCATATTCATCTTTTTCTTTATGTGTACTGTATTAAACATTTGCATGCCAACTTTTCTTATTTCTTTTTTTTTGTGAGTGCAAAAGGCAGAACACAAAACAAAGGTGGTGACATACAATACATAGCAGCTTACTTCCAAACTCAATGGGTACAGAGCATTAGCATTAATTTAGAGTTGCTTTTCCAATATTCACTCTTTTTAGCTCTGTTTTGGTCTCCATCAGCTCCTGAGGAAGATATGTGAGTCTTTAGCTGCCAGATAAATAGTACAACTATTTTCACCAGCTTATGACTAACTTTGCCTGCTACCACTGGAAAAGGGCAACTGCAGGGATGGGTAACAATTCTCTGTGAAATATGTTGCTTATAGAGACAACACACAACATTATTTTAGCCACTTATGTATTTAAATATGTGGAGCTTTAATCATTTGGATGGTAGTTTGTCTTTTGCCTTAGCAGGGCTGAATTATATGTAATGCAATGAATGCGTGAATAAGTTGGAATTATTGCTAAATTCCTGTAGAGTGACTATATAACTATATATATAATTGACAGCATCTACTAGGTTATGTCAGGCACCCACCATGGTTTGATTTGTGTTTATTTCAGTTTACAGAGAATGGTACAGCCAGCAGAGCAGTACTGTGGGTATGTGTGACAAGTATGACTATTGATGAAAAGGCAGACAGCAAGGACAGAGGGAATCAGCCTTCACTTGAAACATACACCTGACAGCATTAGGACAGCCTGAGAAAGTAGGAAAAACATGGTTTCCCTTCCACGTTTTTATTCTCCTCTTAATCACTTAAATCTCGCCAGTTTTTAAATCCCTGGTTGGTTTATATATTATTCTTGTTTACTGGAGGTGAAGAGTATTTGGATATGTACAGTATTTGGTAGTGTTGTTGGTTTTGCAGTCTACTAAAATTCTGAATGTGTTTTTCTAATCCTTGCTAAACAGCTGTGACAACATGTCACAAGGGATTAAACACGCACTCACACATGCACGCAGGTGCACTTACAAGCTCACATGCTCCACCACACAAGCACACATGTGTGCACAAAACACATGAAGCTGCACCATGTGCAGGTCACCAAAGTGGCAACATGGGAAGTGTCATTGGTTAACGAGTATCAAAGTGTACATGTGCGCATGTGTGTGTGTCCCGTGAAAAATGTGTCCGTTCCACACCTGGACGTGCCACCAGCCTGGTGCTTCTCTGCTCTGTCATTTCAATCCTGCTTTCACATGACCAATGATGAGTCAGTGGAGGTATATATACAGGAGGAAAATGGGAGGAAAAAAAGTGAGGGAGAGGAAGAAAGGGGGAGGATGAGGAGATGAATATAGAGAAGATGAGACAAGGAAAGCAAAAGAAAAAAGGAAAGGGAAGCAAAGAAAAAGAAAGAAAAGGGAGGAAAGAAGACAAGAGCATGTGAGCAACTGTTGGTCGCTAGGCACCTGTCGGTCACCATAGCAACATGTGGCGCCATGCTGAGCTCCTGCTGACATCACATCTGCTGAAGCAAAATGCTGTGTGTGTGTATGCGTGCGTGCGTCCGTGCGTGCGTGCAGCTTGGAACCAATTAAATGACATAGCGGTGCAGGTGGACTGGGGGGGAGACAGAGAGAGACAGAGGGGTGAAAGAAAAAGACAGCTGTGTATATTTCATCACATAGTGGACACAGCTGTTTACTGTTTACACTGTGTGTGTGTGTGTGTGTGTGTGTGTGTGTGTGTGTGTGTGTGTGTGTGTGTGTGTGTGTGTGTGTGTGTGTGTGTGTGTGTGTGTTGTGTGTGTGTGTCTCTTCTGGGATGCTGAGAGCCCATGTGGGAGCCTTTGACATCAGCAGAGAAAGTGAATGACAGCAGCCTGAAGCCTGACTTTTCTCACACTCACACACACACACACACACACACACACACACACACGCACACACACACACACACACACACGAGGGGAAAGATAGAGATTAGAGATAAAAAAATAGATATTTTATTATCTGAATGCTTCTCTTGTTTCTCTTTTGTTAAACAATAAGAACATGATCTTTTACTTTTAGTACTTTTAGTTTACTTTTTCAACAAATTAAAGGCAAAAAAGACATTTAATTTAATCGAGAAGAATACAGCAAAACAGAGAGAATAAAACAGAAACAAAGAAAAGGAGAGGGAAAAAAGAGGCAATGGGAATAACGTATATTTGCTTTGGCAACCCCTATCAGATCACTAAGTCACATCTGTGGATAAATAAAGCTTGACTGGGATTTGAATTGGTGCATCACTGTGAGGTACCTTACTCCTGCACAGTGTGTGTGTCAGGGCAAGTTTCTCTTGTCAGCTTAATTTTTTATGTCCGTTCTCATGGCTGAGCTCCTTTAACAGAATTTGTTACGCTACACAGGCACACACACACACACACACACACACACACACTGAAGTAATGTACTGTATCACACTGCTTGTGTAATCCTTTCCTTTTAACCCTGTCTGGTGCGGGGATTCAATCTGAAATGGATGGTGTCAAATGAGACACAGTATCATAATACCATCAACCTTTTGAGCACAATAACATCCACAGCAAATTTGATTGTTTCACCTGCGATGATCAAATAGAATGAAATTACTTTGGTGGCTAAATAAGGAAATTATATTAGAGTTAACCTCACCCCAACATTTAAAGCAACACAATGTAACTTTTAGCTGCAGCTGTAGTTCCAATGAGACAACCTGTAGGGGGACTGAAGCGGGAAACGTTACATAGTGTTGCTTTAAATTAAATGTGAAATGGAAAAAAAAAACATAGTAGATGGATTATGGAAGAATACACACACACACACACACACACACACACACACACACACACACACACACACAGAGGAAGAGAGGACTACCAGGATCACACTCCGTCTAGGTCCATGTATTTACTCTTCTACCTTCAACCAGCTTCTGAATGTGCCGCTGTGAAGCTCAATGCTGCGCCCTGTTGGCCAGATGACACAAAAACAAGCTTTCCCGAAGGACTATTCTGGGTGATTGAACAGCCAACAGTCAGTGAAAACACAGTATGTTCATTCTTGTGCCACTTGTTTTTCAGTTTATGGTCTCCAAATGGAGGCATTGTGGGTGTGAACATACATCCGGCTCAGCCGCTCAACGTTTCTAGTTTCTCTTATGAGGCCAGAATGTTTTACTCCCTGTATGAGCAGCCATGTCAATTGTTCAAAACCGTGACATACAGAAGTCATTCACTAAACCAATTATTATATAAATCAAATTGTATTCATTGACACTAATGGGACAGAAAAGTTGACAGAAAAAAAGCATTTGATTTACAGGCAGTGGTGGAAAGTACCTAAGTTTATTCAAGTACTGTATTTCAGTACAATTTTTAGGTACTTTAGTATACAAATTTAATGCTGCTTTCTACTTCACTTGAGGGAAATAGTCCGTTTTACTCTACTACATTTATTGTACATCTTAAGTTACTAGTTACTTTGCAGATTAGGGTTTTACATAAAATATGTTAAGCTTATTAGATGCAACACATTGTTAAAGATTAAAAAAGTGATAAACAAAATTTTTGGCTCGTCTCTTAAAAAAAGCTGAATCGTGGCCCCTTTGTCATGTTTCAGATGTGTGAGTTATTGCAAATCTACCAGAGGCATTTTCCTCCTATCTTCTCACATGGTTTCCTTTAAACCCAATCTAATAATGTCACACATGATAACATGGTACTCCCAGGGGGCATTTTCCAGCTCAACATAACTCAAGTAAAAGATCTGATTTCTTCCACCACTGAAGACAGGTGGCCTGACCCAGCAGGTCCCAGCAGTCCACCCATCTGACGTTTTGTGATCAAAGTGCCCCCTGAAGAGTGGACACATTTACTACCAAAAAATACTTGTCAATCCTTGTTAAATTTAGATATTTTTAGAAGCAGCATAGAGCTTTCTAAATGGCAATGTCAACTGGTCACTTATTCTGCTCGTCTGTTAAATCCACTTTGTTCTGGTTGGGTGACAGAAGCAACATTTTTGATGCCAACGCAAATAAAATGCTCTTTCAACATGGCCAGTCACAGTAGGGAGTCCTGTATAAAAAGCAATGTACTTCATATTACAAAGTGAACAACAGAGACTGGACCATTCAGTCCCAGGTATTCGTATCCTTAGAACTGCTTACTATAGATATGATATATAAGTGACATCACTTAAAATCAGAGATACAGTAGACTTAATGTAATGTTGGACAGCACTGGGGACTTTGACCTTTGTGTGATTACTCTTTACCCCATTTACATACAGTAGCTGATCACATCAGACAATTTTACCAACGTACCTTTTGGGGAATTAAATTTGTTAAATGGTTCCCAGTTGAAGGAACAATTGCATTGTGGAGGAAGTTGACCATTTAAAGTATAAATTAATGAAAACTGGTAGCAAAAGTGGTACGATCTGTCATATGGACACATTTAGCCTTTAAATCAACACAACTAAGAATATACTTCAGTTAAATACTTGCTCAACAGCAACTCCTTTCTACTGAAAATTCAGATCAACCATAAGTACTCTTAAGATTATTGTAACCACAATCACTGAATGATTAAATGTTAAGGCAATTTCTGATTTCAATTTAAAAAACTGAATAGCATATTGTGGTTGCAAACTGCACCAGCTGACACAATAACTGCAGAAGAAGAAAACTGCAGGTAAGAAAGCCTTATGAAATAACCTCCAGGATTACCAAGCCGACTATGAATGTCTATCTGTTAAATGGTGCTGGCTCTACCTCATAAGGGAATGATAGATGTGGAGTATAGCTACAGGGGCAGAACCAGTCAAGCTTTAAAAGTCACCAGTTAAAAGCTAAAAATTAAATGAATAAATTCTATGAGACGTTATATTGGGGTCCATTTGTTACTACCAGTTTGTTCAAACTGCTGATATGTTAGAGAGACCTTTGAAGTAGATAAGTGAGAATAAAGTTAGTGATTAAACTCTTTTACTTTTTCAAACGGCACAGTACAAACAAGTAAAATGACTACGTCTGGACTTTGAATTTTGACCAGCAAAACTACAATTTATTATTTAAAAAATCGTTACTCTGACTGTGATAATACTGTCACTATACTTGTGTTGCTTTTTCCTGGTGTCCTTTCATCTAAGGGTCTTGAACAGAATTGGCATACAGTCAGAATTTCAGAGTTTTTAGAGCTACAGTATCCAACACGTTTCATGTTGAAATATCTTTTTAATACACCTACAGGCCTGTTGTCTCATGTATTCTACACCATTTGGATGTGAAATTTATCAAAATGTACATGTATGTGGGTGCCTTTTGTTTGGTATTATTCAGGTTTTTTATCAATGTTTACCTTGAAATGAATATAATAAATGAACTGATAATGTGTTAGCCTACATATAAATATGTTGTTATAACAGGATTTACAGTACCGTGAACTGCCAGCAGCATCTTGTGATTGAAACACTGTCTGCTACATTGCTGGCCATAATTACAGAGATGCTACCTGTTGTTGGATCTACTATGCTGTCATTAGATTTCTCCACAGACAATGCCTGGAGTTACTGGGACTGCCTGGCTGTTGGCGGAGTTGTACCCGCATATCAGACACTCTATAAACACACTGTTGAAAGGATGACAGTTCCTTCAGGGCCAGAGAGTACACATGATAGGCTGGCGATTCTGCACATTTCAGCATAATTAAATACTAGCAAATGAAAAGGAAAGTGTGTGTTTGTTTCTCCGTGTGTGTGTGTGTGCGCATGTGTATGAAATATAAATAACAAAACAGTATGTGTGAGACATAATAAAGATTGTGCTGATCTAAGCAGGGGGATACTGTGTTTGTGTGTATGTAAGTGAGAGTCGGCGTCTCCAACAGCAGCTGCAGTAAAAACCCACAGCAGCAATGAAGAAGAATGTGTCACTTAATATTTACATATATTTTCAGCCAGTCGCCTCTTGTTTTTTGCCTTTCCTTCACTCTGTGTGTGTTTATATTTGCCTTTTTCTCCTGCAGAGAGAAAATGTGTGTGTGGCCGCAGTGCAATCTAGATCAAATCTCTTCTGCTTGAAGCTACCTGCTGAGGGACAAATCAGTTCAATTCCTGGGGTTTTGGTGTCATGATCCTTAAAAAAAAGGATGAGAAGAGGAGGAGGGAGAGGGATCTGACGCATCAGCTGCCAGTAAAACAACAGCAAAACTCATCACCAAGATTAGAGCAGAGGACACACACACACACACACACACGTCAATACACACACCAACACGCACACAAAGATCTGCAGCATAGGACTGAAGAGTGAGAGATTAGCTGGGATGAGCTGGGTGCATTGAGCACTTCTCTACAACAGAGGTCGCTCTATTTATACAGAACAGACAGCTCCACAAAAAGAAAATGTTACTAACATGCGCAACAGCACTTCAGCAGTGACTTGATTCAGTCGTGTTGATCTCTCATCATTCAGAAATACAAGGAAAATGCCCGGTAGCAGAAATGTACCCAGGGACAGAGAACAAACTAACCTTAATCCTCTGCTTTAAAGCTTCTGTGTGACAGTTTTCCATACAGATGTCCATAATATTAAATGGCAGCCCTTTTCTTTGGTAGCTATATTTGGCATTCCAAATGTCACACACAGCAATTCCCCCCATCCCCCATCAGCTGGAGCCTGGTAGGAGGTTGTTATTCCTTTAAGTAGGCTCACTATTTCCAGGTATTTCTTCAAAAATCAGGTGCCCATATAAAAAATAAATTGATACAGGTTTTGCTTGCTGTCATCACTCCTGTTCATATTGGTCTTTAAGAGATCTCTTCCTAATGCACTTCTAATGTAAAATATGGGGGACAAAACCTCCAGTCCTCATTACGTGTAAGAACGCATGCATTTCTGCGTTTCAGTGATCATATGGGCACCTGACTATTGTTTTAAGGCAGACTTGAAAGATTGTAAAGGTATCTTTAAGGAGATCAAATACACAGTCAAAGGATCAGTCATGAAGTTTTTCTCAGATCGGAATCCCCCTTCCAAGGCAACAAATGCATCCTGATTAACGGGTGAAATTAAGGCTTCAATTATTCCAATCTGACCAAACAAAAACTTCTGATCATATTTGAAACGGCGACTGTGTGCTGCAGACTGCTCTATTACACTGGTGCCACCCTGCCTTAATTGTTTTGCTTTGCATTCTCTTTTAGTTGCTGTAGATGTGCAGTATATGAAATGTGATTTATTGCCGTTCCTATTCTGTATATTATACAGTACTTTGTACAAAGTCACTACCTTTGATAGTGATATGATTTTCCCAATGACTACAGGTGCCCAGATCGGGTGGGTATATTCTTGTTCTTATTCTCTCACTCGTTTTTGTGTCCTGTTTTTAATCCATCTCTATTCGGTTAGGTGCATGTTCACTTAAAACAAATACTCCACTAATTTAGTATTGTCAGACTAATGATGGACATTAGGAAAATATCACAATCGATGCAGCAGAACCAGAGGTACTTAACTTTTTCAATCCTTGCATTCTTCTTCCTTGACATTACCCATAATGCTTGACTGATGACAGTTCGGTGGGAGACTTGCGTGTGTCATGCTAGCAGCAGTGGCTAATGTAGCCTTGATTCTGAAGCAAACTTGAGGAGCGGTCTACAGAGGTCTGGTAAACTCACTTCTTTCTAACTTCACAACCCTACTTCTTTCATTTTCAAAAAGTGAGTGAGTGAGTGAGTGAGTGAGTGAGTCTCTGTCAGTGAGAGTGTGTGATGTAATGAAGTAAAATGCCTTCTGTCATCTTCCACATGCATCTGAGTGACATTCCCTACTTGTGTTTACAGCCTGTTTTATCGTGGTATGTGTACTATACACAATCTTATCTAATCTCATTATCATCTGCCACACACACACACACACACACACACTTTTTTATTATTATTATTATCATCACCACCAACATTGCATAGAGCAAGGTGGGGGAATGTTCACATGGATCCACCGGTGCATTTAAATGCTGGATTCATTCACAGCAAAAGATTATTGTGATGTTAGTTCAGCGCTGCAGCATTTCTTCTCTTTTCCTTTCCATCCCACTGCCCAACATGCTCCCAAAACAAAAGCAGTAGGACAGCAAGTGTAGTTTACACCAGCAAAGTGTCTTTAGAATTATATTTCAAATGATGTTCACCCTTTGGACAGTGATGCTTCAGATGGTTCAGGCTGCTATATGGAGCATATACAGTTAGTATTTATTTTAATGGGGCAGATATAATGTACTATCTAATCCCAAAAGTTACCACTGTATAGTGTGATGTGAAATGTGAGTCATCTAGGGAAATTGTCCTGAGTTGTCCAATCAACAGCAGTACAATACACCTAAAAAGGTTCAGTGAAACACTGTTCCTGACCTTTTTCGCACTGCAGTACACTCTGTTCCAAGGCACACTTTATTACTGACTGATTGGAAATATCACAGTTAAGTCCAGTACATCGTATGAGTAGATGTGAAGAAATAGATAAAGAGCTGCTGGTCAAGAGGCAAACTGTTTTAAAAACTTTATGGTAAAAAACTGCACTAGGCTCATTTGATGACAATGAAGATATTGTGATGTCTCTGTGTTCAAAATTGATATGAAAGCTGATATACGACGTTGCCTGTGGTTGACTGTGTGTGTGATTTATATGTTATATATGGATGTGTGCAATATTGTTTCTTTTAAGCACCGCTGGGAGGGGCTTCACAGTTTCGTTGTATTTATTGTAATATATTGACAACAAAGGCTTCTTATCTTATCTCTTATCATACAGAACCATAAAGGGTTCATGGAGAGCTATTTTACCATAATTCTAAAGAGACATTTAATAAAGATGGTTCTTTGAAGCACTAAAATAGGCTCTGTCCACCAGGGCCGAGCTATATTTGCTTATTTCTTTAATTAGTAATGTGACTGCCTTCTGAAATTAGATCAATATTCATTCCACATAAAGCTGCAACACTCATTCTGATAAATTATATTCTTACATATCAAAACTTTGTAGATATGTTGTTTTCACGGTAAAATAAGAACATGATGTCATGAAAAAGCCACAAAACAGCAATAACAGTAGGCTTAAAATTGATAAATATCCTGTTATTAATTCAGGAAAATTATACTGAACATGTGTATCCTAATGTTTTGTGAAGTGAAAATCACAATGTAAAATGTTGACACTGCCTACAAGCATACAACTATTCTTGATTTTATACATATTTTCTCCTAAATTATTGTTATTTAATTCAAAAAGTGGAATAGTTTGAGTTGCTGCAGTTCCATACAGAAGCATTACAACCATTTGTCATAAATTGCAGGAGCTGGATAATGATGAATAATAATTTGATAGAAATGATGTCTATGGATAGGATTAGTTTCCATTTTAAATGGATGTATTTGAACCGATCATCAGTCTTAGCGTTGGCCCTGTGGTAAGAAACTTACTGCGACACTTGGCACAGCGTCCCTTGTCGTACTCCAGCAGGTCGAGGGTCCGGCTGACAGATCGTCTCTGCCCACTCTCCCTCAGCCGAGCGGCCTCCTCTTTGGCGTACACACCGAGCTCCTGGGTGTAGCGCCCATACATCTAGAAACCGACACAGTAAGGTTATTATCTTAAATATTCAATGTATAAACACATTCCACAGGCCCTTCCCACAAGTGGAGAGAACATTTATTTCATTTTTATTTTTCCAAAAGAGAAATTAATTGATTTGACATTTAAACAACCATATTGCTGGTTCAGCATCTTCTTCACTAATCAAATATGGCCACTATGTGAATAAAGTGAGTTGGTGAAAGAATCAGAGCAATATATAGAAACTAGTGTGGCAGAGGGAGAGACAGTAGCAAAGACAGATACAGTGCAGTGCTGCTAACTGGCTGTGTTTACTTTTCTTAAACCTATCATAACCTAGAGTACCTCTGGACCATCACAGCCCTCATGAAGGTCAGAGGTCAGAAAAACAATAAATTGAAAATAATAAGGAAACACACACACACCCTCACAGACTCAGCGATGAACCGAATAACGTCTCATTGGCTCCAAATTGTTCAACCTTAACTATGACCCCAGCACAACAACCCACACACACACACACAAATACACACAAATAAAGTCAAGTCAGCAGTACAAGAGACAGGAAGCGCCAAGTTTTGTACTGTACACCGCCCAGACACCAGCTCCCGCTTCCATGGCGGTGGACAGGAAAGGAGGGCACTAATGATTTCCTCTTGTCCACCCGTCACAACACAGCAAGGTATTTAAACCCGCCTCAACAAAGTCGTCAAGGGTTTTCATTAATTTCATATCAGCAGCATGAGAGTTGCTGATGAGACATATTTCTTTTCCTGGGATTAGAAAAATAAACACATATAAAGACTTTGATTTGTGCCACGTCCTGCCTGCAAGATGTCAGAAGCCCTTCCTACCCACAGAACATCAACCACCTTGTCACCTGGTTCGACGGCAGCTTCCTCGACCTTAATGTCAGAAAGAGTAGGCAGCTCGTCTTTCATTCTTTTATTATGAAGGGGCAGGAAGTGGAGCAGGTCACTCGCTTTAAATATCTTGGAACAATTATTGCCAATAAACTCACCTTTCAGACCAATGCAGACTACATTGAGAAAAGGCAAGGCAGCAGCTCTCTCTCCTCAGGAAAGTGAGGACCAGCAAACACACCCTGACCATGGTCTACAGGTCACTCACTGAGAGTATTCTCACCCTAACATTGTGTCCTGGTATGGGATCTCTCAGTTAGACAGATGAATTAGCTGACGAAGGTGGGTAACCAGACCAGCAAGATCATTGGAAATAAACAACTTCAAAACCTATACAACCAGTCACCCCGGTCTATAATGACCCCACCCACTCCCTGCACTCATCATTCCAGCTGTCGCCATCTGGCAGGAGACTCAAGGTCCCCCTAGCTAGGACAAATGGGTACAAGAAGTCATTTGTGCCCTCTACTGTGACCATCCTAAACAGAGACATAATAAATGAGCACTGCCACTGTCGAAAATGTATTTTGTGTATTTTAGCTGCCGTTTACTGTCCGTTTTCCTGTATTGCCAGAATGCCAAAGGCAAATTTCCATTTCATGTAATGTAATGGACAATAAAGTTTTCTTATCTTATTTTATCAACACACAGCATATTTGAACTTCCTAGAATACAGCCGTAACTCTTTAAAGTCCAAACCCTGTGGTGCACAGTTGAAGTCCACAGTGTGAGTGGAAAGTGTCAGATGGAAACAGGGAATGATTGAATATACAGTACTGTACTGTAGCCTCATTCCTGAATGCGTAGGGCCCAGAGTGTATCAGACTACATGCAGATTTTCAAATGGAATACAGTCTGTCCGGCACATTTCAGCAGAATCTGTATGTCTCAGCTGCACTGGATTCTCATTTTTTTAAATAATCATATGACGCACAAGCTTAACATTTTATTTTTGCTTTATTTGTGTATTGTTGCCTTTGTTGTACTTGGTGTTGATATTGGTGGTGGCAATGTTATTGGTGGTGTTGGTGGTGTCAACACTAATGTGACCCAAATAATAATTAATAATGATAAATATGGCAAGAAAATTTGGTACAAACTGGTTAACCTTATTTTTATGATGAAAATGAGACTTTGATAAGACAGGGTTAGGCCGATCGACGATGCCATCGTCCACACCAACACCGGGGCGCTAATGGAATTCATTGCATGCTTAAAAAGTAACAATTGTGATTTATCAACAGGGCACAGATTGATTTTGCGAGTAGAAAGTGGACACTGGGGCTGTCATTTCTCCCAAAATCAAGTCAGAACAGGTTGACTAAATCTCCATGCATGTCAGGACAAAACAGACCCTGGAAGCAGGCTTACATTTCTTGGAACCTGGCCCCTATGGCTTGACGGAAGAAAAGTGTTTAGATAACATACACACAGTCATGCCACACCAGAGGTGAAAAGAGTACAAAACTATTCTACTTAAGTAAAAGTACTATTACTTTGATGAACTTTGACTTAAGTACAAGTAAAATTCCTGGAATAAAAATCTGCTCCAGTAAAAGTAAAAACTAGCTCATTCAATATTTACTCGGGGTAAAAGTTACTTAGTTACGTTTTAACAGCAAGGGGAGAGATACTTTTTTATATTTATACTTATTTCATACCTTATTTATACTTGTTATACTTATTTAATTAAATTGCTGTCTTTTGCGATTTGATAAGGGCACAAAGCCATTTCGATTAGTTTTCTGACAGATACTTTGCCAAAGAAATGCTAGTGCTTTTTTATTTACCTTTTTTTACTCAGTAATGGATGTGATTTAAAATGTAGCAAAGTGCAATACTTCAAACAAAATATACTTAAGTAAAAGCAAAATTACAGATTTTAAAAACTACTTTCAAAAGTAAAAGTACACAAAAACACTCAAGTTCACTGTTGTGTTAATGGGGTCAACAATTAACAGCAGGTTGACTGAGCAGTACAGAATTTTAAATTGTCAAACTGTCAGTCTAAACAAAGGATCAAGGACATTCACCTATAAATGGCAGGTACCATTTCCCAGAGAGGATGGGTTCAACTCAAACTGTCAGAATACATTTTCGACTATGACATAGGTCAACTATGCTGTTTGCAGGTTCTGCAACCCTGTCCTGTGCAAGTCCCGTCCATGTCAAACATGCTTGGTATTTGTAAAGCTTTGCCAATTGTGACACAAGGGTCAATACAATTTCCAGCAGCCTCTCTGTCACTGGTACCAGCACTCAAATCAGCAACAGTGCAAACCTTATTAAATGGATCAGGCCAAACGTGATGGTTTCTCACTTTTTACATAATCGTCTAGAAAGATAAAAATTGCACAAGCCTGAAAACAATATTGCTGTATGTCTCTACTTAAGGCCTTAAGAACGGTTCAAACTAAGTGTTTGTTGAATGGTCCAACAGTGTGTGAAACCCCCAAACTGGCGCTCAATTCGGAGGCACTGCGTCCAACAATTTTATGAACTTTCCAAAGCAGACAATATAACAAAATTGGAAGTAAGCGACCACCTGACTGTTCCAAGATGACCACTTGACCCGAGTGTTCTCTCTTTTCCCCTCCCTCTGCAGAGCTGTTGAAAAGACCCCCACCCCTTACCACAGTAGCTACAGACTGCTCCTTCAGTGGGAAGCACCTGAAAATGCCTGACTCAGGCTTATCCAATGATCTGTGGAGTTATGTGTTGGTTCAAAGCTCTGAGTTGCAATCCTGATGTCAGCTGTGGCCATTCCTCTGCAGTATTGGATAATATTTAGATATATCAATTATGTTTGCTATTTGTGACATTAAATAGGTAAAGAACAGAAACACAAAATATTTTCTAAGCAAAAACCATCTTTATTTTGAAATATAATACATATTCTCTCTCTTCCTATGCAAAAGTTGGCTGTACATTTTTTTGTACTTGGGTTGAATGTACAGTACTACTGTTAATTATTCTCAGGCAATATGAGTACAACTAAAAACAACAATTTAGTGACGATTTTGCTCGTTAGACAGACTTCCACCCTTAGTTATTTGTATGCAGTGATTACATTTTGCTCCATCATGTATGCCTTTTGACAAGTTTAGCAATACTTTTGAGCACTATGCATGTGTTAAAAATTTCGTAACCACTGATGTAGACCACACTTAGAATAGATAAGCAAAGACAAAAAGCTTCCTGATAAATCCCTATTCTTAAAAATGTAGAGCTAGTTCCAATTCAAAGCCCTTTCTCAACACCCAAAACGTATTTGGTAGAAAGGATTAATTGACTGACAAGCCTCAAAATACCTCACCAGATCCATGTAAAAGTCCAATATGGGAGTAAGAAAGGAATGAACACAAACCGACAAAAAAAATCAAGAAGGAAAACATTTGGGGAGCGATTTGGGGTTTCCGACATGAAATGCCAACCGCTGTTCTACCCAAGATGCCATTCTGCATGGCATTCTTGGCCACATTCATGATAGCCAACCCTAAGTTTTAATTACGTAAGGAGACTTCAAACGCAAAACAAACTCAAAAGACCCAAAAAACAAGAGGGCAGAAATAGCCTTTCTGAGATGCACCCCCTTCAAACTCGTATCCAAGCAGAGGAAGAAAACAGACCCATCCAGAACAAAGGCATTAGTGGTTGAAAGCCTATCATTATCTTGACCATAGTCAGAAACGGGCGCTCGGCTGAGCCTGCCTGCCTGGGTTAATTGATCCCAGATGAACGGGTTGTCTGGATTCATTGTCCTGGCTGCTGGGGCAAAGGCCAGGGCACGGGTGACGAGTTATTCTAGCATCGATTTAAGGGGTATTAGTCCCTGGAAGAACCAGGGGACACTACAAAGCAAGATAAAAATGTGACTTGTTGCGAGGCCATAAGACATTTCTACCCAAGAGTTCCACTTTCAAAATCTATCATGGACGAAACAACACAGGTCAATGTCTAACTGACAAACCTGTATTAAAAGCAGGGTTTCATTAGTATTTATATACACTTTTTTATAAATTGTTTGAAATGGTCTTTACACACCGACAGCAATAAATAACTTATGGGATCTGAAAAAAGAGCGAAAAAGATCCATCATCTGTAGCTGCTGTAATCCTGTAAAAACGCCCACCAATCACTCCCTCGCAGTTCGCTTAGAAAGAACCAATGAAATGCCTCCTTGCCCCGCTGCGCGTACTCTACCCCTCCCCGTGTACGAGCCTGAGCTCAATGCGTGTCATCGCCGCATTGCTAACAGTAGTCCTGTTTGTTTTAAACATTTGGTATGAAAATATTAGGTGTTTGCTTACTGGTGAATGAGACATTAATTAAAATTGCGGCCCCTTTGGGGCGACATCTAGCTCACCCAGTGGAGTGTGAGCTGCATGTTCTTGGCAGCGGCCCGGGTTCGAGTCTGACCCCGGCCCCTTTGTTGTGTGTCGTCCCCCCTCTCTATTCCCTTTCTTGTCTTCAAGCTATCCTATCAATTAAAGGCCATAAAAAGCTCCCAAAAAAATCTGTAAAAAAAAACTAAAATTGCGGTCCTTACTCCGCTCCTTACTCATGCATGTCTGTGTTTGGGTCGGAGCCCCGAGGGCAGGGAGAGGGGTTAGACGGAGCACGGAGGAGATGCTACTTTCAAATATTGTGTGATAAAGGACTTATAAGATAGATAGATAGATAGATAGATAGATAGATAGATAGATAGATAGATAGATAGATAGATAGATAGATAGATAGATAGATAGATAGATAGATAGATAGATAGATAGATAGATAGATAGATAGATAGATATGTATTTGGGTGTGTTCATTTTCTATTGACGTTTATGTTCTAAGATGTTCAGTTAGAATATACTACATTAGCATAAAAGTCAGCAGTCCCTTTGCCCCATGCCAGATCCCACTTTAATCCCTGCATTAGAGATTATGAGACATTTTAGGAATTCTTCCAGGACTTAGAACCAACTATGTTTTTGTCGGTTGGATTTGTAAAAGTTTCACAAACTTCAGTCATAGCATTTTCTCAACACACAGGGGATTATAAAATCCTTCAAGTACCGTACGCCAGAACTGAGGTTGTGTATTTTACACAAAACATCAGTGATTAAGGAATTCTCTGGAAAAATTGTTTTTGATTCTGAGCTCTGTAAGGTTAAAAACAACAGGGGATAACAAAAGGAAGTCATGTTTTATTGATAAGAAAAATCCAGGGAGCAAAAAAAAAAAAAAGTCTAGAGACGAGGGCAGCAAAAGACTACGGTCCTGATTGTCTCCAGGAGCCAATCAAGGAGCTCAGCTGGAAACACACCTTCCCCTGGTTCAGTCACTCAGAATGGTTAATGAGTGAACCAGCCCAGCTGGAGTTTAATCAGCCCAGCAGATCATGGTTACAGTGGACACACAAAACATGTAATGATATTATTTTTTCTTTTTATAGGGACAAACAACTGTACTGATCAAACATACAATACTACTGTTAAGTGAAGAAACATCTAAAGTGATAAAGTAGTACAAGGGAAACGTGGGGCCACCGGAAAAAGACAAGAGCGCGTGTGTGTGTGTGTGTGTGTGCTTGTTTTACTTTATTCGTGTGTGTGTGTGCGTGTGTGTGTGTGTGTGTGTGTGTGTGTGTGTGTGTGTGTGTGTGTGTGTGTGTGTGTGTGTGTGTGTGTGTGTGTGTGTGTGTGATCTTGTGTGGCATTGCGTGTGGTTCAATGCCAAATACTGTACACACAAACACCTGTTTTGCCATGGGGACTGCAAATGAGGGAACAAGAACCTAAACATACAAGAACGGGACTAGAGAGCTGATATCACACACACACGCATGCACGCAGGGCACGCACGCACGCGTGTTGCAGCGAGACAAAAAAGCATGATGGTGTTCTTTCTTGTCCATCAACCTTCCTTTTAAAAACATTCATCCATACAATAACAGGTAGAGGAGGGAGTTCAACACACCTTTCCTGCTGTTTTTTTTTTATTGTGTGCCAGTGTGTCAGCACACTGTAGAACAGTGGCGGTGCATGGCAAATTTTGGCATTGGTCTTGATGAACAATACATGAGCTGATATATAATTCACAATAGGGTAGTTTTAGTCTACTATTTGCATTTTGCATTCGATAGGATGTTAAATGACTTTGTGCAACTATATAATTATTATTGCGCAACCAATAATAGAGCTGGCAGTCCAATAGGAAAATGTGTAAAATCAGTGGAGTTTGCCTTTAAAGGTTACTCTTACACTCCGCTGTAAGCAGGAGTAAGTCACTAAATAAATGCGTCTTGTGTTTTTCACACTCCGCGAGGAACTTTTGTTTTTCTCCTAAATTCCCTCTTTAGAGTACTCTTGGGTGTAGTTCTTAGAAGTTTTATGTATACAGGCCCTGATCCCAAATTTACCATACGAACAGCAGGAATGTACTCGTAAAATAGATGCAAAGAGAGCATCAAAAAGAGACCTAAAAGGAAAAAGGCTGAGGGAGTGAGATGTGAAGAGAAGTACAGTAAATAAAGGTTTCCCAATCTTCATGTGGGGCACGCTGGGGGGGGGGGGGGGGGGGGGGCGCTAATAGGGAGTCTTGTGTGCTTGTGCCAGGCTGCCATGCCAACCCTCTGGGCCTCTCTTACACTGACCCAGAGCTGGACAAGCAGATGGATAAAAAGAAGGTAGGATGGATGGATGGATGGATGGATGACAGACAAATAAGAGGCAGGAAAAGCTGCAAGAGGTGTTTTGTGAAAAGCAGTGGGGCAATGATGGACAGATTGCAAAGAAAGGAATAAAGAAAAAAAAGGAATAAGAGAAGGGGTTAATATGTGTGTAGGAGGGGGCGTTTGCCGTTATATAAAGAATCCATCCCACAATGTGAGTTGAATTTAGATTTTAACTGCATTCGGGAGGAGGGAGGACTCAGGGAAAGAAAAAAAGATGGAGGGAAGAGAGAGGAAGATTAAAAGAGTGCAGCTGTGAACGCTGGAGGAACGGCTGGTGATTAATGATCGAGCCTTCACACCTGTCTGATGTAAGCGCTATATGGAGAGCAAACAAACGCAGTGAATTACAGTACACACACACACACACACACACACACACACACACTAAATTGCAAACACAACTATCCTACATCACATATTTCTACTGAAGTTCTGTAATATACATATTAATTATGCTCAAGAGTTCCAGTTCAATTAATGATTATTCAGTCCAATAAGCTACAATCTCCCAGAGGACAAACTAAGCACTCTAACTTCTTCCACTCATCGCTCTGTTGTCTATATCAGTTGCGTGCAGACAGAGGAGCACTGATGCTGTATCTCAGAGACAGCATGATTCTCCCTCCCTCTCTCTGTCCATTGCTGCCTCATTCTCTCTCCGTCTACTGCTGTCTTGTTCTCTCGCTCCAGTAATCAGTTCCAATAGCCGGCTGGCAGCTGCACATTGGTATCAGTGCCACGTCTTGACCACTGCCACAAGACATACTACAGACCCAGCAAAGCATGGTACAGCAATTCACCTGTGTGTGTGTGTGTGTGTGTGTGTGTGTGTGTGTGTGTGTGTGTGTGTGTGTGTGTGTGTGTGTGTGTGTGTGTGTGTGTGTGTGTGTGTGTGTGTGTGTGTGTGTGTGTGTGTGTGTGTGTGTGTGTGTGTGTGTGTGTCTGTGTGTGGCAGGTGCACTCTCCTGCCTCATTGAGGAAAAACCCATATTTACTTGGGCACATTCAGCTCTGCTGGCAAATTGCACTCCTCTTTCCAAACACTTCACTTCCATCACTCTCCTTCCAAGGTTTAAAGCCACACGCGGATTTGAATGCCAACACTCGTATTGATCTGTTTTTGAAACTGCTTTTAGCCAATTATATGTACTGCATAACTTTGAAGCTCCTATGGTCGCAGTTTTGACATTAACAATGGGTCAAATGACTGCATGAAGCCTAATGTTAAACATGTGTCTTATTGATGAACCCACAGATAATCATCCCTCTCTGCAGGGACTCTGAAGTTCCTCTCAGCTCCACGTTTTAACATCTTTCAGCTCATTGTTTTTGTTTTTCTGGCCCACAACTTTACCTTCTTAGTAAGGGTGCTCCGATCAGGATTTTTGAGGCCGATCACCGATCACCGATTGCTGGAAGACGTATCGGCCGATACCGATCACCGATCACTTTTATGAACTGAAAATTACGCCATTACATAACAGTCACACATGTTTAGAGAATGTATCAGTAACTGTTTGGCTTTCTGTCCTAGCTCAAAATCTAAAAAATGTCCTTTCAAGGTTCAAGGTTCAAGGAGTCTTTATTATCCCCGAGGGGCAATTCGTTGTGCAGCAATAGAATGCAACATAAACAACACATAGACTATACAGAAAACAAACCCCATCAATAATAGACAAAATAAATACAAACTACACAGACATACACATCTCGCAATTACTTATTTACAAAGCCTATAGCAGCAGGAACAACAGAGTTTTTATGTCTGTTTGTCCTGCATTTTGGCAGACAGAATCTGCAGCCAGACAGTAACATCTTGTCGCTGTTCAGAGGGTGGCTTATATCAGCCAGGACTGACTGGGCTTTCTTCACAGTCCTTATCTCATATAGAGAGTTTAAGTCAATCAGGGAGTTTTGGGAAATTTTGCCACACACTTTAGATATGTATTGGAGCCTATTTTTTTATTTATTTATTTTTTTTCAATCACTGCACATTTCTTCAGCACACACAGACACACACAGTCAGTCACACCGACACACACACACCGACACACACACACGGCGAAACAGCTGTTTGAGCGGCGCACACACAGACACACACAGTCAGTCACACCGACACACACACACACACACACACACACACACACACACACACGCGGCAAAACAGCTGTTTGAGCGGCGCCGGAGCTGCTAGCTACACGACTCCGCTCTGCCTTAGCGTTAGCTAACTTTGAAAACTCCTCATACTTCTTTCTGTGACTAACCTTCAAATGTCTGATGAGGTTGGTGGTGTTGAAATGTCTTTGGAGATTTCCGCCTCGTGGTATTTCCTCGGTACACACGTTGCTAATCGCTAGTGTATTGTCTTTTTCCCAGATAGCAATGAGTCGGCGGACCACCAGCGGTGCTCCAAAGGCAGTAGAAGCGTCAGAATGCCGTAATCACAAACACGTTTGCCGGCGCACCACCGGTGGCAGACGCTTTTAAAAGCAGTAGCCGTCTTCCTACCGCCTTCGTTCCGCGGCCGCGGGCCAACTGCTGTTCTGCCACCGTTCAGACACCTTGTAGAACTGCCAGACCGCTGAATGTAGGGACGCCGCCATTTTGAAAATGTTCTCAGGAGTAGTGCGCTCCTAATACATCCGTGGTAGTGCGTCATCTGATCGGCCTATCTGATCGGCCTTTATGGAGACCACCGATCAAACTATGTAAAGCCATTATCGGCCGATACCGATCGGTGGCCGATCGATCGGAGCACCCTTACTTCTTAGGTTCACTCCCACCGACAATTAGAAAGGGACCCTAGTCTCACCTGATCCCAAGCACTACCAAGGATTATAAGAACAGATTCAAAATGTGAAGTGCAACCAACTGACGAGCAGCCACTTGACTGAAAACAGTAACAATATATGAGAAAATGTCCCTGAATTTGACGGTTCATACTCTCCTCATATTCCATCTCACTTTAAAAAATGTTTTTATATGATGCACCCCATGATCAGAGGTAGTAAAGAGTCTGCCAAATCCAACTGAATATTAAACATAATGACACACAGACCCGAGACCTGCAGCAACAGAACAATTAGGTCGAATTTGAGCCAGACTGACTTGAGTTGTGAGAGTTAAAACACCTTTGAAATGGCGTTTAGACAAAAGCAGTTTTACAATAAAATAGTTCATTCAAAGTTTCATCATGAAAACGTTTCAGGTGGTTTAGCAGCTTCTTAAAGCAGAGTGACAAAAGCTTTACAGGAAGTTTTAGTACTGCTGAGAAAAAAAAAATCTTTAACACACTGGGATCTCTGGTCAGACATCTGATATGAAAATAACAACAAAAGCATATTATTCGATCACTGTGGTCCAATACGTTACACATATTTCAAAGCAAATATTGCCATAATGCTGTTCCTCATAGTTTTCTTTCCTCCATCCCATCCCTCTTTATCTACCACATATCTTTACTGTATCCATCACACACACACACACACACACACACACACACACACACACACACACAGTCAGAATAAGGACAGTGCAGCGAGCAGCGAGGTTGTCATGTCAGCAGAGAAGCCGTTCTGGTGGACTGATTCCCATTAGGGGACTTGTTCAGGTGACATGGCTGACGGCAGTGTACTGTGACTCAAACCACACTGACCTCAACATAGCTCACATTGTGCTTGCAGAGTAAAAATAAAAACGGGAAAGAAAATCATTCCTTTCACTGTGGCCCTCAAGTGGAGTTTATAACAGTTTGTGGAATTTGTAAAAAAAAAAAAAAAAAAAAAGCACTGAAGGTAAAATAAGCAGCTAATTTATCAAAATCCATGCAATGTGTTAAAAAATGGTGCTGTTATCACTCAGGTTACACACGCTCAGGGAAGTCCTCTGTGGATGTCAACTGGAAAAATCAATCAGTTTGCACTCCATTTGATGCGGTCAGACTTCATAGTTAACACTTAAAACAACAGGCCACGTCAGATATGCATGAAGTAGAGGGTACATGCCAAAATGCATTTCATCCGAAAGTCTGATTGCAAATTGTCTAGATAGATTTCCTATTTGAAAGGTAAAGCTTTCCAATATTAACATCATAGGAAGCCGTGAACAACCCGCTCTGCCTCCTGAGCCACAGTGTAAATATGTATCCTCAATATCAATCCCCCATTCTTTTTTTACAGTTTGGCCCTGATATCATTCTACCTTTTATCTACCAGAACGCTACTGAAGAGGTCTTATAGAGGTCAGTGGATTTGGCGGTCAAAGTTGAAAAAAGTTCAACTTTCTGTGCAAAACCCTGTTGGAAAATGAAGGCGATGCACACTAGTACTAGTGATTCTTTTTTATGATGGAAAAATCAAGTAATTCTTTTAAATCAATCAATTTATCTTTTCTTCTATATACTGTATGTCAGAGTAATGAAAAATGCCCTTCTGAGCATCCTGGAGCAGAGGCTGACATCTTTAGTTGATGATGATTGTTTTGTCCAAGATATTAAATATTGAATGATACAGCAGCAAATCCACACATTTCCAAAAGTTGGACCTAGCCCATGTTTTGCATCTTTGCTTGAAAAATGACTTCAAAATCAATTACAGAAAGTGCAAATGCTAAATGTCAATTCAGATTCTTCTCAACTGACTAATTGATTAATCAGTTTCAGCCCTAGTTTGCACAAAGGCCCATCACTGTGTTCATTCAACCCATCTATACACTGTACTTACTTTCCACTGTTTTTTAGCTTGACTCTTCTTGAGATGCTGAATTCAACTCAATAATAATCAGGCCCATAAGTTGAAAATGGGGCATAAAGTAAAAGAAAAATTACTTGACCACTTTTACACTTCCCCAACTCGTTGATGTATACAATTATTCCAGTGATCAGTAGATAACACAAGCAGTGGGATATTTTCTTTATCATTATGATCTTTTTCAAGATGGGAATGGAGGCCATTCATAAAACGATAGTAAACTAAATGAAGCACATCAATAGGGGCCCGAGCCGTCAACTGTGTTAATCGCCATATGAACCGCTAGTACCAGTCAAATGTTTGGACACACATTCTCATTCAAGTGAATGGGAAAGTGTGTGGGAGCCAGAGAGCCACGAGAACATCAAATTAATTACATCAACATGTCAATAATGCAGCGGCATACAGCATATATGCTTCTTTCTCATTTTCAAATGATGGTAATGAATCAGATCAGAAGATGAAGTGAGGCAACAGTAACATAACAGACAATGGAGTCCCAGTGAGAAAAGGGGTGAGACTGGAGGGGAGAAGGAGGGAGAAAAGACATTTTGTCCACAATGACCTCCAGTGTTTCTCTCTCTCTCTCTCTCTTTTTGTCTCTCACACATGCTCTGTTGGGACGTGGGAAGGCAACTCCATGGCACTGCCCTATACTGGCCCCGCACACACACACACACACACACACACACACACACACACACACACACACACACACACACACACACACACACACACACACACACACACACACACACACACACACACACACACACAGTCCAGCAAAGTCATCACTGACATCTGACTGAGATAACACAGCTGTGACAATAACTGGCCTGAGAAAGTGATGGGCCAAAGACTGGAAGACAGAAAAAAACAGAAAGACAGACAAAGTCCAGTTGAGAAAAGAAAAGACAATATGTGATAGAACAAGTGGTGTGAAGAGGTGCAGGTGGAGAGAGCCTGAGAAAACATTATGCAGAGAGAGAGAGAGAGAGAGAGAGAAATATGAGAGTCATAACGTAAACAGACCTCCACAGAGTGTGAGAAAAATAGAGAAAGAAAAAAACAGAGCACATGAGAAAGTCAGATACAGAACCAGGTGAGGGGATGAATAATATAACAAGAAAGTCTCACAGAATGCTCAGAAATTCAGCAAGTACAGTGACACACACACACACAAACTTTCTGACGAGGAAAAGTTTGTGTGTTCTGACAAGAAGAGGAAGAGGAGGGCGCAGCTTACTGCCAGGCAGACCAGTTTTGTAATGAAACAATATCTGTAATGGAATAAAGGCTGCCTGACACAATATCCAATCAACCAGTGTGTGTGTGTGTGTGTGTGTGTGTGTGTGTGTGTGTGTGTGTGTGTGTGTGTGTGTGTGTGTGTGTGTGTGTGTGTGTGTGTGTGTGTGTGTGTGTGTGTGTGAGAGACCTGCAGCCATCAGCACACAGCTGCATTGCAAACTTCCACCAACACCCATCTATCCAATTATTTTAATAAGAGCATCTCACTTTGCTTATTGAAGCTGTGTTCTGTGTGTGTGTGTGTGTGTGCTTGTTTTCTTATGATAAAAATCTGAAATAAAATCAACAGCTGTGCTTATAATTTTACATTAATGAAAATAGTAGAAATGAAGATATAAGGATGAGAAGGTGAAGCAGAAGGAAAATAAGGAGTCTAAGAAGATAATGAACAACAACAACAACAACAACAACAGGAGGAGGTAGAATAATGCTAGAAGAGGAAGAAAAAGAGGAAGGACGAGAAGAACAAAAACAAGAACAGGAAGAAGAAGTAAGGAAGAGGAAGAATGAAAAAAAAAAAGAACAGGGATGAGGAGCAGAAGAAGAAAAATCTGGAATGAGAACATTACCTTTTAAACTATTCTGGGAGGAAAATATTACAAAAAAACAATTCCTATTCTGGGCATACAAATATCTTGATGAATTCAGGGTTATAAAGTTTTTTTTTCTATTATATATATATATATATATATATATATATATATATATATATATATATATATATATATATATATATAGTTTGAATATACTGTGGACGAAAAACAATATTAGGGTCTCACAGAAAATACTGCATAACTGAACTGTTAATTGAAATTAAGATGAAGATGGGAGTTCTGCTCAATAGCACCAACAGTCTGAATGTACACTGTGAGTACACACACACACACACACACACACAAATGAGGCGTTTGGTAACACACCTAGAATGACTTTTACCCTGTTTAAAGGGATTAACCTCCTTAGCTTTATCACATGAGATGAGATTAGTTCAATTAAATTAACACACACACACACACACACACACACACACACACACACACACACACACACACACACACACAAAGCATTTAGCAAATTAGTGTTGAAATAAAAGCAAAGTAGGTGAAGTGGACAGAAAGCGCACAGGGAAGACAGTGCTGAAATGGTTAAACCAGCAGATCTAAGTGCGTCAGTGCTTGTGTTGTAAACACATCTTACACTAGAGCAGGGCATAAGAGCAGCATTTGTCACTAAAGTCAGAAAAGGCCAATCTAATCTCTTTTTCATAACCCAGCCAGTCTACATATATTGATCTGGCATCAGCGCGGCATGGGCCTTGTGGAAATAATTGTGGGAATGCCCCCAACCAGCCCTCAATCTCCCAAATAACCACTGAGCTAAGGCACTTAGCCAAGGGACAATGAAAATGTTCCACTCTGGTGCCTTGGTAAATCCACTTAGCAATTACGTCATTACATTCTGGAGATGACTATTACGTCATTCTATGACTAGAGGATATTAAAGAGAAACAAAAAAGAACACAAGTGCAGGATATAATCTTCTTTATAACAATATTATGTGCCGCATTTCCAATCTACACCAAAAGCAGATAAAAGAAACGGCTGAAAGCTCTCTCTTTGCCAAGTGTTGTGCTAACATCATAATTCTGATGTAATTCTTCACTTTCGGCTCGCCATTATATTATACTGCACCAAATTATATGCAGCGGGTCTGCGCTAGGGATGTCAAGAGACCCGGTACTTTGGTACCAAGTCGGTACCAAAATTCTGAAAAAATTACTGTATTCGTTTTTCTGCAGTACTGGGATACCAGGGGATGCAAATCATCCGGACCTGGTGGGGGCAGAACATGCCTAAAAGTGTCTGCCGTTAAATGCTGTAAAAGAAGAAGTAAGCTGACCGGCACAGAAAAACAGAGCGTGCACGACACGTTGCTCATTGATGGCTTGACCCGACCACATTCTTACCGTACATTTACAGCAACGGCTTTCACGACTTCACCTGGAACTCCCTTACAGAAAGTTTTTGCTATTTAGTATCGTGTAATTTTGGTGGTATCGATACCAACTACTACATTTTTGGTATTATGACATCCCTAGTCCACACCCCTGCGTGTGTGTGTGTGTATGTGTATATGTGTGTGTGTCGTGTGTGTGTGTGTGTGTGTGTCGTGTGTGTGTGTCGTGTGTGTGTGTGTGTGTGTGTGTGTGTGTGTGTGTGTGTGTGTGTCGGAGCCCCGCTCTCTGTCAACATGCAGAGAAGACAGATGACCTTGCGCTTACATGCTCTCAGGTACCGAAATTTGGCACCGGTTTGTTTAACATGAATCAGTCCTCAGTAGTACCGACGTAATTTCATCAGTACCCCAGAAAAATACAGAATTCAGTACACAACTCTAGTTAGCATGCTAAGATGCACTAGCACTAAACACAGATAAGTACAGATGAGACTTATGGAAATGTCAGTTTTGCAAAAAAAGCCTTTAAAAAAAAAAACGTAAAGTATTAGTCTCACTCTTATGGGAATATTGACGTTATTAGAATTCCCCGAGATAAACAGTCTGGTCACATCAAGAGTCAAGACCAGATATGCTAAGGTACTGATCAAACTGCTTGAGGCAAGAATTCAGTGAGGGTTAACACCAAATACATCCAAAAACACAAGGCTGTACACTGAGTGAATTGTCTTCCAAAACATGTTCAATCTTTGGTAAACGTCAGCTTTCCGACACTATCTCTGGAGAGGTCTGTCCCTTCAGCTGAGGTGGAATACGTGACTGAACTGGTCCCAGATCACACTCTGAGGTTACGATAGTGAAGCGAGAGGTCAGAGTGCTGCAGCTGTCTTTTGTCATGGAGTACGGCAGGACAATAACATCACTGGCTCAGTCACATAGTGGTTATGCAACAGAGAGAGAGGGACTGCCATTGCATTCATGTGCTGTAGCTTCAAGAAAATACCATTCACCTCATGTCCCGATAAATGCAACAAATGTGTGCACATACATTTTCAGGTAGTAAAGGCTTTGAGTTGTCAATGGCTTCCAATATAACCAATATGGTGAACTCTGAGCGCACGCATTAACAATAATTGATACAAGTCACTATCCATTGTGCCCCAGTCCAATGAGTGCACTCTTAAAAATGGCCCATCTCAGAGTTTCTATCCTCAGTTATCTATTGTTATGCTCCCCAAATGCACCATGAATGTCTGTACTGAATTTCATGGCAATCGATCCAAAGTTGCCATGACATTTCCCTAACAAAAACATAAATGTCAACCTGTTGGTGGCACTAGAGGAAAAGTCTGGGGATCACCCATGTTAGTAGGATCCAATAGTTTTTAAGATATTTTAGACTGGACCAAAGTCGTGGACCGACCAACTGAATTGAATTTCCACGATGGAAATATAATAACCTGAGGAGAGTTTTAAAGTTTCATTCATGAAGGTCAACTATTTAGTACATGATCGGCCCAGACTTGCTGTCTATACCAAGAAGAATGAAGAGAGCATAGAATGAAGAATCTGGTCTACAGATTATGTCACGTTTTCAAGGCACAGTGAGACGTCCAGGCTCTGCTCTGTGGGACCCCAGTTAACTCCACTCCTGCTGCTTTTACTGGAATAGAACACACACACACACATACACACACACACACACTGATATCCCCATCGAAATCCCCACTGCTAGTCCACTGATCCAAGTGAACACTACTTGTCCAAAGTGCGCCACACAAACTAACCCCCCTAAGTTCTTAATAAAAGTCTTGGAAAGTTTTTGTTCTACATTGGTGGGTTTTCTGTAAACTGAAGTGATGTCACTTGAATGTGCTGCAGAGTTGTTAAGCAGTAAGTATACATACCATGGTGCCATCTGCATTGTTTCAAAAGAGGATATGGGTGCATACATGCCCTTGACATATATGCAGGTAAAAGAGAGGTGAGACTTTTACAAGGTGTATAATGCCTGGGGCTCCGGCATTATAAACCAGGTGTACCAACCAAAAGTCAAGACATAGAAATGATGATTGACGTTGAGTTCAACTTTGACAAACATATTCATGCCACTGACCAATAGTACTGTAAACGGTCTTAACCATACCATTTAGGGGATTGGACAGAGTCCAAAGCTAAAGAAACTAATATAGCTTATTAGCCATGTTGCACCATAACCTTGCTGATGTGAATATGAAAACAATAAAAGATTTAAAAGGAGAAAGTAGATAGAGTCAAAAGTTGTTTTAGGCCTGAGGATGAAAAGGGATCCAAGGCAGTCAAAAATGGAATTAAAACTGTGGCCAATGTTTTAGCTCTATCTTTATCTGAGTAAAGAGGCATCCTTCCCACGATAAAGGGTTTTTAAACTTTCATGATTACCAAACACAATACTGGCATTTTAACAAATTTTCAAGTGGAGCAGGAGCTCTGTTTTTCTTTCATATAACACCCCAACTTATAATATTTGCCACCAGGAGCTAAGAAGCTTTCCAGCCTCTTAATTTCCTACCTTCTTAGCTGAGATGATTAACTTTTGGTAAAAAACAACCTACCGTGCCAGTTTCATTGTACTCTTATTGTATTATACATGTTCACCTGCTACACTCTCGTCCGTCTGCGTTGCTTTCTTACTACTGGAAGTGTGATTCCTGTTGAATAAATTTCAACAACAAAAAAGAGAGGATTGAGAAGGAGAAAGGCAGGATTCGACATAATGACCCGAAGGCCCTGGGCCAGTAAAACAGTATGTCGGGCAAGTTGATTGGCCGACATTGTTTGTGCCAATCAAAGTCACAAGTCAGTTCTTCTAATTTGATGCCAATGTTAGGTGCAACACTATCTAACGTTGATTAGAAATGGAGTTCGCTAACGTCAACAAACGACCGCCGGCACCCACCACAAAGTCCACACAGCTGCGGACCTTCAGGAGCGGCTGCAGCAACTTATACCCAGCCAGACTGGAGATGCTGTCGCGCTCCTGCTTCAACGGGAGCTAGCTATTAGCTCCCCTCCGCCGGACAGCGACTCCGGTCTCGATGGGGTCCAGTTGCTTCAGCCGCAACTTGACCCCAGCAGCAGCTGCTGTTTGCTGCTGTCCGCTCTCCTCTGACGAAGTAGTGTCCTACAGGCTAGGAGGGAAGCGGAGGGTCTGCGGTGTGCGCTAATTACTAGCTAATGTTAGCTAATTGCAAAGATTCCCTAGTGCTGCGTTCAAATGCTGTCGGAAATGAAATCATTTCAAAATGAACGCTTATTGTAGCCCTGTAAACAAAGCTGGGAAATATTTAGGTTACTACAATATGAACATGAATTTTTACGTTTTTTAATTTATTTTCTTGAAGCTTTTTCTGACTTTTGTCACTTTTTTCCAAGTTTATCACTTTTTCTGATGTCTGTTGGGAAAAGCTGTTATGTTGGACACTGAGAAAGGGAATGCAGGGTGTGTGTTATAATTAATTTAAGGTAATGATGCCCTAGTGTCACTAGTAAAAGTGTGCACAGATACAAACGTACACTTAGCTGACCGATTTAATCAATCTCCTTTGATTCAGCCAGCCCCTCACACAGGCCATAGATACTGACCTTACTGATTGTTGCCGATACACTGAGGTGTGTGTGTTTTATGTGTGTGATTCTTGCTGTATGTAGTAGAATAAACGTGATTACATATGCATACATGATATACTAAGCAAAAGATAAAATGCCTTATCAGGGCAGCAACTGACTTCAAAGGGTGTGTGTGTGTGTGTGTGTGTGTGTGTGTGTGTGTGTGTGTGTGTGTGTGTGTGTGTGTGTGTGTGTGTGTGTGTGTGTGTGTGTGTGTGAGAACAGACTAATGCTTACGTTGTTTACCTCAATCTCATTCCAAACTTGTAAATTGAATGTCTTCTTTCTTTAAATCTCTGTCCACCCCTGCTTAGTTCATATTAATCACCATACGCGTTGAGAATGTGTGTGAGATATAATGACATCAGACTTATAGCTGAGTTTGTGTTGAAGGAAAGAATGCCATGCAGTTGAGGCAAGGACAGTTTAAAAAGGTGCCAAACAACGACAAAAAGAAATGCATCCAAAGTCATTAACATGAAGCAAAAAGAACCTGGACTCCTGAGGGAGGGTTAAAGTCTTTCAGAGTGATGGACTTCTTAATTTTCATTTGACTGCCTCTGATGTCACCTCACATGTTGATAAATTATCCACCTACAAGCTTCTTCAGCCATAAGATAACATGTTCCGATCTTATCTAAACTAGCATAACTGATTTCACCCACTTCTCAGCCGATCATCCTTTTATGATCCTTTATGATCTTT